>CM040400.1:72935746-73110746 GCA_022702515.1 Ilyophis sp. 1 JC-2022
CTTGAACTATGACTGCGATTACCTGCTAACAAAATGAGTCCTGTTTCCACAAAAACAATGGTTTCGTATACCCTTAAAGAATCCCTTTCATCTTTAAGCCTTTTGTATTAGTTTATGGTAATTAATTTCTAACCCACTGTTTCCAACCTGCAGGAAGTATGTGGAATGTTTTTAATTAAGTCATTAAAAAAGCTTCACAAATAAATTATTAATTAGACTAAAATATCAGAACTATCTGTATCAAGTAGGATATATTGCACAGGATGCATAATGCCAGACAGAATCATTTAGAAATTCAAACAATGCAAATTCATCAGGCATGATGTCCTTCCCCCATCCCCCACTTTACCTTTTGACATCGTAAAATAAATTCAAACCAAACTAGCGTGATGTTCTTCACAACTGCACAAACTGTCATGGTCCATGTTCCCTCACAGTTCTGTGAAACAGTGTAACCACAGAAACTCTAGAATGACTGTCAGAAGCGTCTTACTGTATGCTGTGTAGAATGCACATCTAGTCTGTAAAGTACCTGCTTCAAGAAAATTATCCTGTGGGTCTTTTTCCTGAAGAGATCAAAGACTTCCTTTTACATGTAATTGTAGGGTGTAAAACTGCTGAAACTTTTATACGGCATATTTTCTTTCACAAAAAGTGTCCTTCCCTGAATTGAATCAACTTATGGTAACAGTGATTTGGTATTCTAAGCAACTTGTAGGAGATAGTTTACTTGTCACAAGAATGTCGATGCAGTTGTCCATGTCCACTGCCAGAAAATTAAAGTATCCTGCTTTTATTTTCAGAACACCATTTTTGTTTCGTTGAATTGCTGTAATATATACTTTGATTATAATTTCCTCTATCTGTCCTATTGGCATACCAAGTTTTGCTCCCAAAAAAGGCACTACCCACCCATCCTCTGCAATACCTCATACTCGTTTGCCTTTTACAAAGTCCTCACAAAGAGTCCTTTGTCAGTTTCACAATGGCTAATAAACTCGTCTTGATGTCAAAACACACAAACACACACGCAAATAAGGACTGGTGAAAATTCAACTGAGAGAACTCTAACCCCAACATGGTTGAAAAAGACAAAAAGGCAATGATGACCAAAAAGGTGATTGATATGGAACAGCCATAATACATGTGTATTAAATTCATTTTAAAAATAATAATTTCATGCAGTAGCTTTTTAGTCAACCAGTTTTTCTGGTGTTTTGAAGACCAAATATTTTCAAGTTATAAAAGAGCTTTTGTTCTTATACAGACCCACCTTTTGCCCTGAGACAGAAGAAGGCAGGTGATGAGAGAGGGAGATGCCCACCATTTGGAATAAAACAAAATCATGCTCTTCACTACAGTCCCTTCCAACACATAATGCACGAACTACAGTTAGTTACTATTAAGGACTTTAGATTGAGTGTTTATTGCTCTATTTATCATCTGACCCTTTGGCATATGGGGTGTACAGTTTGTAATCAATAAGATTCAGGACAGCACTCCCATTGAAGATTTTTTTCACAAATGTTTTGGGCATGACACCCTTCTTGAGTGTGCCATAAGTGACATACACACAAATGTGGTGTACAGTATATAAACAGGCCTGCTTCGTTCACTAACAATTAGCAATACCTTCAATAATTAAAATTGAACATGCTTTGAGATACACCCCTGAATGCATCATTAGAAAAGTACCATTTAACATTCAGTTATCACTAACTATGCGTATAGTTATAACGGTATGCGTATAGTTATAACGGTGTTCAGCAACCTAGGGGGCTGTTATGGACCTCGATTAAAGCCCTGGACTCCAGACGAGGCATAATGTAACATTTTGTCCATCTCCAGTTCCTGAGCTGAATGTGAGAGGAGCAGTGTGTATCGGAGGGCGGGAGCTTTGTGGGCCAGTAATACAAAGAGCCAATTGGAAGTCATTATTGTTATTACAGTACTTCAGGGGTTTCTTTCAAAATCTGCCTAATGTTGCCATTATATAAAAGCAAAATATGGCCTCTTTTTATACATCTGTTAAAAATTATTTATATAAAAATTTTATTTCCTGAAAATAAAAACTAAAATATGTTTCTTCCACATAGTAATGAATGTGGTCAGTCCTGACGGTATTTAAATTTTAGTTATAAAAATGCTTTTTCCTCATTTTTCTCCCACTTTGGAATGCCCAATAATATCATATCATATCACTGCTGATATCAATAATATCAGCAGTGCTCATTGCTGAATCCTCTGCTATCTATTTTGATTCTCGCTCAGCTAAGTTAAACTGAACGCCTGCTGCTATGACCAGGAAGTGAGGGCAGTGTAGATAATCCGAGCCATCACACAATGACTGAAAACAGTGCTTCAATGCGCAAATAAAACATCGCAATTCATGTCAAGCCTTGTTTAGGGGCCATATTCTTAACATTAATTTGTTCATATTACTTTTTCCAATGTATGCCCTTTGTAAAAACCTCAAAGGGCATACGGTTTTTAATAATAAATCACCTTGCTATGTGGGAAAAGACACTTGTGTTTAAGCCCATCTTTTATACAGATCCATTTCAAGCCTTTCTTGAAATGATTACACACTTTATTTTCTTCACAGTGATCCCGGTAATAACAGTATGCATTTTCACTGACCTTGGTAGATATTCAGGGCTGTAATTAACTGGAAACCCAATGCAATAGTGACGTACAAATGCAAATTAAAGAAACGGATGATGGAAAAAGAAATGTACGTAGCATAAAATTGTGGCCATATGGTCTCTGCCAAAGCAGAAACAACCCAGTAATTCTCCAAATAGTGCATCATAATTGTTAGTATCTGCAGACATATACCACGTGTACACCAACTCCTGTTTGCCCGTTTCTACCATTTGATACATAATTGGATGAGCAAGCAAAGCTTTATTTTTGTAAATAGAGATTTCATTCTAAAGTTTGTTTTGGAGAGTCAATAATCCTGCTGGGTTTGAGTCACAGGTTTGAGGCAAGAGTATAAAAGGGAAATAATTCAGGAGCATGGGAATTCAAACATGGGAATTCAAACATCACCGTGAAGTGTGGTCATTCCAGCAGACCCCTCAGATATAACACTGAGGTAAATTATTAAACTATGTTTCTCCATTTAATATTTCACCAAAATAGTATATAGTCAGGGTACTATAGGTGTATGTCTTGAAAATAACAAAAGCAACAATTAATGTTCCACATGGCAGGTATATAAATCAGAGTAATATGTTTCTCTTATTTTCTTTTTCTGGAAACCAGTTCATGCCCCTGCTTTCATCTGATTATTACATGATGTGGTCATATCACAAAACACTGTCAGCTGCTATGGGGAACGCTGAACATTTTTAATCTGCAGAGGAAAAGTGTGTATATCCTGTTACAATACCTGATTTAATTCTGAAAGCTAGCCATCAACCTCCAAATCCAAATTATGCATCCATAATGTCTGAGGTGCTCTCGTTTTTTTTTTTTATTACAGCCTCACACAAATGACTACCAAATACCATCACATGTTTGGCTTCATCACCTGTTACCAATCAAAGCCTGTCGACTCCTATCTACCACATCCCTGTTTTATCTCAGTTAGACATTAAGTTTCTCCTGTTCGAAATGCCTTTAGCCGTATAACATAATATAACAACACAAAGAGGAAGTTATACCACAAATCTGGGGTTAAAAGTCCGATCTTGAATACAAAGATCTTGAACACTAACCTCTGTAGTAGCTCCCCAAAGCTTAATATGGTGCTTTTAAACATTAGGTCATCGATGAGCAAGTCTTTCAGTATTAATGACCTAACTTGTCAATGCAAATTAGACTGCATGTTTTTAACTGAAACTTGGTTCAGTAAGGATGGTTAAGCAATTGTTATTGAGGCTTCCCTACCCAATTTTAACTTCTCCCAAGCAGTAAGAAATGGGAAAAGAGGAGGCGGAACTGCCAGTATTCCTGCCTCTGCCATAAAAACACATCATTTGGTGATTATACTTCTTTTCAATATCACGCTGTTACTCTTAAGTGTGTTCCCACCATTTTAGCTGTTACATTATACAGACCGCCCAAGCAATACCCCCAATTTCTGAGTGACTTCTCAGAAATGCTCTCCATAATTTGCACACATTATGATTATGAGAGTATTATTATGAGAGATTTTAATTTGCATTTAGATAATACAGTTGACAGCAAAGTTGCTGATTTGATCTATCTCTTAGGCTCTATGGATTTTTTATAAAACATCAAAGAACCCACTCACAAACATGGACACACTCTGGATCTTGTCATTACACATTATAGATATTACCTCTATTATTGATATTGCCGTTTCAGATCATTACTGTGTGCTTTTTAATGTTATGGCATGCAATGCGCTTACTAATTTTAAAAGAATTGTTAAAAAACGTTGTCTTGACTTTGAAGCGGCTGATGATTTTATTTCACTTTTTAACAATGGTCTGTCATCATCTCTACCATCTTCTTGTGAAGAACTCACTAAAACATTTTGTTTGAAACTAAGGGCCACAATTAACTCCGTGGCTTCACTCAAAATGAATGATATAAAAAATACTGCAAGCAAGCCAAGAACTCTCTGGAAAAATGAGGAGATGGCCAAACTCAACAGGATTTGCCGTAGGGCTGAACGAATGTGGAAAAAAACTCAATTGGAAATCCACTATGACATCTTAAAAATAGTCTTACCAACTACAATAAGAGTACCAAAGCTGCTAGACAAGCATATTTCTCCAACCTGATTGCTAACAATCGGGACAATCCAAGATTTCTATTCTCAACAATAGATTGACTGATTAATCCTATTCCCATTGTGGATAGTGAGATAGTCTCCCCAGCTAAATGCACTGAATTTACCATGTAGTTCAGAGACAAGATAACAAACATTAGGACTGGCATATCTTCAAAAACAATCTGCACTGACCCTGCCTCTCCACCAAATGTCTCCTTAGAATCATTTGCCGCAATTGATGAGAATCTGCTCTTTAAAATTGTGAAAAAGCTCTACTCTTGATTTTATCCCTACCTTCTTTTAAAAAAAAATATTCACCTGTTTGTCTGTGGAGGTGCTGAACCTTGTCAATTGTTTGCTACAAACTGGCTGTTTTCCATCTGTTCTTAAAACTGCTGTTGTACGACCCCTACTGAAAAAAACTTCTGTTCTTGACCATTATAAACCAATTTTCAATTTAATGTTTCTCAGCAAAATACTTTGAAAAAAAAATATTTTACTTGTTTTTAAATCAGCCCATGGACTTGCACCAGGTTATATTGCAGACTTACTTCCTAAATATGTTCCTAGCAGAGCCCTTAGATCCTCTGACTCACTTATTTTAATAATTCCTAAATCACAGACTAAAACATATGGTGAAGCTGCTTTCAGCTCATATGGTCCCCGCCTCTGGAATAATCTTCCACCCGCTTTAAGGGCAGCAGGAAATGTAAACATTTCTAAATATCAACTCAAGACACACCTTTTTAGTCTCGCTTTTACCTAGGGACATTCCCATTTTCCCTTTTTTAAATTTTATTTTATGTATGTATTGCTTATGTATGTATTCTTATTTATTTATTTGTAGTTTTTTATTTGTTTTATTGTTTTTTTAGTTTTTTACTTATTTTTATTGTTTTAATAGACTTGCAGTATATTGATTGACTTTTAATAATGTAAAGCGCATTGCATTGCATTAAATTGTAAACGAAATGAGCTATACAAATAAAGATTGATTGAGTATTTCCGGCTTTCACTATCTAACATAAGGCCTACTGTAACTTTAGTATTGACTGTTATGAAAAACCAATACTCCCCTCTAAAACAAAAATATAAACTTATGGTAATCAAACTAGTGACAAACTAGCATGTGAAAAAAAACACACAAAAAAAACCACTTAATTTTATTCTGGCTAAAGAAAATCACTGAGGTGGAACATTGTCAAGCTCTATCCATTATAAACACATTGGGAAGATGTCTTGCTACTTTACTATGGGTGCACTGGAGAGCCTGTAATTTATTTTTATTTTCTCTGTGATCACAGTTTTTTCCATGCTCCCTCCTCCATTTAATGCAAGACAGTGAAATCATTAAACACGGGAGGACTGTACTCAAAATCCTCCTGGCTCATGAACCTTGTGAACTACCACAATAGCAGTCGACTAAAGCCAAGTCAAGTTTAGAAGTTTACAAGTAAAAAAGGCATTTTCTCCTCCCTTTCTCTCAGACTGAGATACTGCAGACTGTCAACAGATTATGTTTGTGAAAATCTAAGGCTCCCTGTCCCTGAAACATGTGGAGCTGCTCTGGAGTAGTAATAAACGTGAGCAAAGGTGTCAGTTCGTTCCGTCTGTCTGCTGCATTTTCCCTTCTCACTGCATGGTCAACCAGACGTGTTCTTAACCATAATTAGTTGAAAGCCTCATCGGGTGTTTTGGGTTTTTCAACATCATACACTCTCCTCCGGGTGACCCAGCTGAGGCTGAATCAGACCCCAGTTTGTGTCCAGATGGCTAGCTAGATACTTTGTCCTCGCATGGCTCTCCTATCTTAAAGTAATCCATCCATATCTACTGCATATCTGGCAGCAGAGAGATGGCTTGAGGCTCATTTGATACCTCAGAACCTTGATGACGTACAGCCATTTTACCAACCAAGTATTCCATACTGTTCCAGCATAATTTACAGCTAAATCTAGTCTCACCCCCCATTTCCCATTGAGATCTCTTCAAATGCAGAGACGTTATAATATCGCTTGTAAGAGTATCAGAAAATAAGATATCAAGAGTCTTTTGATATTGTTGGGTCACAGACATCATGAAGTCATGGCATGCAAAAGATATGCGACCAAATATAAAAAATTATTACTTTCGTCTATATATAAATGAAGGGGTGCCAATAATTATTTTCTCATAATAAATTTACTTAAATTAAAGGTTGGATTTTTCTCATTTTTTAAGTGTGAAATTAAGCTAATTCACCAAACTGAATTTTGTATGATGCTTTTTATTCATCTTTACCAGGGGTGCCAATAATAGTGGAAGGCACTGTATATACTTATAATCTCCCTGTCATGGGATATAACTGCTCCCTTTTTCTTTTTGTTACCCCTATTAACTTTGACCCTCCAGAGGCAATTTCCACCTAGTTTCTACTAGTCTTATTTACCACCTTTGTGCAGATGGATAGTGAAGGGGCCTGTGGGACCTTTTTGTTAAACTGAGACATTCGTTGCTCCTGCAGCCAAACTATTAGTGGTAATCACAAACTCTTGTGGCGATTTCTGATTTCTGCCCAATGCGTAGTTTCTAAGTGTCACTCCCCCACCCAGTTTATACCTACCCATGCATGACATAGTGGACAATAGCATCTATGTTTGAGTTCATACATATGTTTATTCATCATATAAAATTAGAATTTCGTCATAGCAACAATATAAACCCAACAATCGCCTGATCGTATGCCAAAAAAAGCCATGAAAAGCCTTGCTCACTCAAAAGTAGCAAAACCAGTCGCATTGTAAAACGCATATATAAAGGTTTTGGCAGTAACCACCCCCTATACTTGGAGATTTTTCAGGGCACTACTGCTGCTTGTTTTGATAATATTGACAAATTGTTTTAGTCGGGATAATTTAGTTTGTGATCGTTGAAGATGTCGAGACTGATCCGGGAGTGAAGGCAATCTTCAAAAGGCAAGCAGGGAAGGGAAGGAGCGAGGCGACGGCTGGGAAGGTTGACGCAGTTTGGTGCTCCGTTTTGACAGTGTACAGAGACTGCAACACTGCATGCATGAAAAAAAGAAAAGTTGTGGAGGCAGAGTTTGTGTGTTGGACTGCTTAATGACACTGGACATCTCAGGACAGCAGGGGCTATTTTTAATCATGGCTGTATTTCACTTTAATTCACTTAATTATTTGATTAATGCAATGATTCTATTGAATGTCTTTATTTGATATGTTTGTTTGTGTGTTGTGGGTCTGCCCCACTGTCTGTCTTTTTTGTTGATGCTGGTGGCTACAACTGAAGTTCCCTAAAGGGAACATAAAAGTTATTCTATAATATTTACAGTTCCATGAATATATTGTGTCTTTTTCCCAATTCTGTTAATTCATTACTATCAAATTATAAACAAATATTAGATTTAGATCTAGTGCTCTGTGCTTGCACCTTATTTTTGAATGAAAAATGAAAAATAATGATATTTAACTTTATAAGTATAGATTGAGGGCTTTGTCACATGCTACACAAATGTTATTTGTATTTGATAATGATTTAAAAAATATTAAGATGGTAAGGGCATGACAGTGTTAGGAACCAACTTCTTTCTCAATAATCCAAGTCACTCACTCAACACAACAAACACTTTACTAGAGAAAGTAAAAGTTTATGGCAAATCACACTGGCCAGTGGGAAGATCACCAAGATACAGCACAAATTGTGGTACAGCAACCTTCAACACACTGATCATCTAGCCAAGCTTATATTCCCTCTGAGGCCTTGGGTTTGAAGCAAATGTTTACATTATCTGTGAGAGCATATATGTCCAAATGTTCCTAAATAGCATGCATTTGTTCATCAACAACCCACACCATTAGTCATGCCCGATAACTTATGGCACCTAGATGTACTGTCAGGGAGGGCAGAGGCCTGTCCAAAGATCAGCCCTCACCTGCTACACTAAATCATTGATCAACACACACACATATGCATAATTATACTCTTATCTTTCTAAAATCGTTTGGTCACGCAGTGTAGCTAAGATAATATTTGCCAAATACAAACCTTTTAATTTGTAGATTTAATTATATTTACCGGCTTCATTTATCAGCGGTTACAAATTGTTGCTCTTCATAAAAGAGGCAGATCTATGGCTCTGGCAGCAGGTAACGTAGACGGCATATTCATTTGGAATGGTGATTAGGGGTTGATTTACTAAAATGTAAATGTTATTTTGTTATTTTGCGGGCGTAGCCAAAGTATTTGCACATGTTATCATTTCACATCTTGCGAGTGATCAACCAAGAGTCATTATGTAAATGACTCCAGTTGCAAACAGCTATATTTAAATGAAATATATTGAATTGGAAGAAATGCATAAATCCCGACAAATGACCACTGAATTTTGAAAGGGACATCTCTATGTGTAAAAACAATGGTAGGATTTGATATTTCTTTTATATTTAGTATCAGATAGTAGAATGACATGTTCTAATTACAGAAGAATCTCACATGTTTATTTAGCATTTGAGTGAGCAGGGCTTTTCACCACTGTTTTGGCATATGATCTTGTTATTGTTGGGTTTACCTTGTTGCTATGACGGAATAGGAATTCCGTGATAAAAAATATTTTTATGATGTACATAAAAATGCCCACTGTGTCATGCATAGGTAGATATAGTTGCAGGCAAGACTGGGTGGGGGTTTGCTTGTTAAATATACTTGCTACAGGACAATTGTGGCACTTAGAAACTCTGTATTCGGCAGTGTTGTCACAAATCATGTACTAATAAAGCTAAAACACAGAGTTTGTTGTTTCCACTTATTGTTTGGTTGCAGGATAAATTAATATCTGAGTTGAGCAAAATCTTGGTGACGGCGCCATAGCCACTAGGGGGTCTGCGCGAAGGGGTTAAAGACACCCACAAAATAGTATATTTTATCATAAAGAATTAAACATATCATCAAAACGCTTCAATTGAGAAATAACTTAAACTAAAAATTGAGGAAATCAATAATTGAGGAAAGTTTTATTTTATTTTATGAATTTCACCTTTGCGTTTTATTCTCACTGAAGTGAACAGCACAGGGAGCAATTAGGCTATGTTAACAATTATGGTAAAATTGAAAGGAATGTATCGAATTTATCATGAGGCCCATGCCTTTAGATTTTTATGATCATAAAAGCAGAGGTGAAAAATCCAGGTCTAGAAAGTAAAAGTCGTCCCCAGTATTTTGTTCCAACCCTTGGATAATTGGCACAATTATTCAGCCAGGAGTTAGAACTAATTAGTGAAATCAGCTGGCTGAGTTCATGGGTGGAAGACACACATGGCAGGACTTTTACTTTCTGACCCCTGGACTTTATACCTCATAAAAGCAGGAACATATTTATATGGTCCTGTTCTACAATTACATGAAATCATAAAGGTTTATATTGAGGACAGAAGAGGCACCCTAAGGTGATATTGACCCAGTTTGCTAATAATCACTATCAATACATCATTACCACCAACAAGGGGGGTTAACCTGGAATGCCCTACCCCTCACCTTGGCTATGTGCCTGGATTAATGTATCTTGTATCTATGTGCCTGCATCTTTTAAACCTGACCCATTTGAATATGGGTCATTAAGCAATAATCATTCAAAATGAAATCTTAATGAAAGTTTAAAGTTACCTTCTGGTTTGTTTCCTGGCGCAGTGTGGTGCATTGTTCATGTGGAAATCCAGAGCATTACGAAAGTGTACTGTTTGGCGGAAACAGTCTGATTCTAACAAGCAAATCATCCCTGTGCAGGAAGCTTTACACCTGACCCAGGAGAATCAGGCCAAGTAAAACCAACAGACCTTTGAGTCTGTCTCAAGGCTTAAGGGCTTGGAGGTGAAACAGCTGTACTTACATGTGAACTGAACTGAGGCGCAGAGCCTCCTTATATTCCAGGCAGTCTGTGGTTTGCATCATAAAGCCAAAGCTTACTAGGCTTCACTTTGAAAGGGTCAGGAAACAAAGCCCTTCTGTCATTTTGGAGTTTTGCACATTTCCACTGAATCTCTGCCAGTATTAAGGACAAGGTTCCTTACAGGTAATCTATAAAAATATGAAACAGACAGATGGCTCACACTTGTATTAGATCTATAATACACCACACACTTTCACACAGACTGCCACTTGTAAGCCCACTTCAAGAAGGTTTATGTCAAAACTTGTCCCAGAATCGTCCCAGGTGGCCAGCGTGATGTGTCTGGAGGTGGTAGAAGTAACAGAATAGGGAGTTATCACGCCTTTCTCTCATTCATTTTCCAAAAGCATGATCCATCCATCAGAGCTTAAGAAGTTTTCTAACAGTACATTGACCTTGAGTGCCTTGTATTGATTTCCGGTAACGTCCCACAAGCAGGGGTCGTTACTGACTCACCCAGCCGTGGCTGTGATTGGTCGCAGATTTCCGAAATTCCGATACCGTGCATACCTGCTTGCGTTGATGGATAGTTGCTCCTGGCCCATCAATCCTTACCTGCTGCTGAGAAGGTGACACCTGTTTGGAATTTATCATCCTGGATGACACCAACGCATCAAACTGTCACACCTGGGCCTTTCTATACTAAACTCTCCCTCATGCAGGGGCAGAAAGGACATTTTCCAAAAATATATTTATTTGTCAGAGTGGGGAAAATGTCCAGTATAGTTTTGTGCTCTGAAATTAATTTGTTTGCTACACTATAAAACAAGTGTATCGTATTTGTGGTGCTGCGAACGAATGCATTGTGCATGGATAATTTTTTTCCTTATTAGAATTCTACTTTACCCAGCTCCAGTCCTGACCTTTGGATATGCGCATTGAAACTTTGTCTTTTCAAATGCCAGCAGCTAAGTAGGACCAGGTATGGAATCATGTCTAAGCAGGCAGCTGAACATCAAAGGGACAAAAGCACCTTTCTCCTCTTGTTAGTATCTTGCAGCTGTGTTGTCTTCATTTTACTGACAGGTCTGATGAATGATTACAGCCTTAATGAAAGGCTTTCATTTTAAGTCTGGAATCCAATCCCATGTTGTAATCATGTACAAGTATTTGGCTCACATGTGCTTTTTACTTTAAGTTTATGCTCAAAAATTTCTCAGGTGGGATTTCAGCAGTTTGCTGCCTGTATATTTCTGATATATTGTATTTCATGAGGCCTGTGGCACATAGCAGTCTACTGGGGTGGCTTCATGGCTGCTTGAATAACATCATGTTATTTAAATTAGTATACTAGTCAAATTGTAGATTTACTATATGTTTTATAAAGGTAGTTTTCCCACTATGACAGGCAAGTTCTCAATCAACAGTCAAAGACAGGACTATGGAAAGGGTCCGCATACAGCCAGGCCAGGCCTGCACATTTGCCCCAGAGTACAGGATTCTCACCCTTCATCACCAGGCCATTGGTGGAGAGGGGTGAGAATCCATTTGATATGCAACTGCTTACATATGATCCCTGCTAAGATCGCAATGCTCCCTTCAGACAGGAGCTTCAGCAGCTATAAAAGAACTTGCAATCCAGAAGCCGGAGCAAGCTGTAATCCCTTTCCCCCCTTTTAAAATAGCCTCAAGGCCCAAGGAGCTTAACTAAATGGACCAATAAGAAAAGCGAATGGACCATATACTCTTTGGAATGCCTGATGCCCTCAGAATAATGAATGAAATAGATTGAATTAGGAGCCTGTCAGTAGCGGATTAAAGTGTGAAGGGTCGATTTTTCTGAACTGCAATGTTCTGCTTGTTGCAATCAGAATCATTGTAGTGCTCTAGATGTGTCATGGTATGTATCTGTTACTAAACCTGCAGAAAAAAACTGCCATATAAGTCCTTCACTGAAGTCTAAAATTATACATGGAGTTAGTAACTGGAGGAAATTTCTATGTATTGCATACATAGAAATTCTTTCCAGTTACTGCATGTGGGTAAGAGGAGTATCGATGATGTGTTATAACTATTACATGATGTTTTTTAAATGAAAGATGAGCTGCTAATGTAGTGATGTCCACCATGTGAAATCGTGGTTATTGCATTGTGACTTGTTGTCATGTGGGGAGAAAAACATCCACTGTAGGAATTACATGAAAAGACATGCTGAAAGTGGAATTTTGTTATCTACAGTGACATAATTATTCATTAACAACTGAGCAACAATAAGCAAAGATCACAGACTACACAATGACATCACACCAGTGTCTACATACTCTGTACTTTGCGTTCCTCTTACTGGAAGTCCCCTGTCTTCCCTTGTGCAGGGTCTATATGTGTTCCTATCATTAGCTGTTATCTAGCATTGGCAGTGGAGTAATTTGAACTCCAGTTCCCATGGGCCTCCTCCCTTACTTCCTGCTCTTGGAATAAGCAGCCTATTGATTCAATAACAGGCTGTAATTGGTCTCCAATCTCTTCTGCTCTGAGAGGTATGATGGATATTGCAGGAAACTGATACCCTCTTTCTCCTTTTAAACAGTCTGGTTGAACAAAACGATCACTAAACACATCAGTACCAAGTTTCTCTCTCAACCACAATTTCCTCCAATTTGTTTACTACTAACATAGAACAATTTCACATGCATCATGTACAAATATGGCTAGCCTTGAATGGATGAAATGATCACTACTGCAAATACGTGTTTTTTTGGAACAAGTGGGATCTTTGCAGACATAGTCTACATATGACCGTGGGAGCTTTGATGTAAAGATTAAAAACTTGAGGAAGAGTTTGGTTAATCTAATACTCATCCGACAATTTTTTTCATCTTCTCAGTTAGCATACGTAGGTCAGAACTCTTTAAATGTCCTGAAATGGAAAATCAGCATGTGGTTTATGTTAAACTTTTAAAGAAATTAATAAATGCATGATAGCAGGACAAACTGAAATCTATCAACGGCAATACTCAACATTTAAAGCTGTTAAAACTGTACATTTTTCAATGTATGCACAATATGTTATATGAAAAGTCACAAATTTAGGTTATGAAATGTATGTGGGATAAAATATTTTCTGCCCTTTAAATGCACCTCTGGCCGCACGATGATAGAAGGTGTAATGAATTAACAGAAGAACACATGTGTATGTGTGTCAGTCCAAATCATTACCCTAGTTTAGGGTGACCATATTTTGGATTAAAAAAAAATAAGACTGGGTTAGCCGGGTGTTATGAACATAACACTAGGCTATTTGTTTGTTTATATATGGTCTATGGAACAAGAAAATCCTAAACAGATATTTTAGGAATTTAGAGATCCTGTCTGGACGGATATTTTCGGTCCCAAAAAGAAGAAATGTCCTGGAAAAAGAGGACGTCTGGTCACTTTACCATAGTTATATCTGAGCAGTGGTTGCTGAAAGCCTGAAGTGCTCAGAAAGCATGTGAATGTGAATTAGACAGGCATGTTTAATAGTTTTTGAATGAACACAATATTAAATATAATGAAAACATTCTGCAACACCATAATCTGAAGACAACCAAAACTACGACCAAAACCTTTTGTAACCACTACTGATCTCACATAAAGACCATTAACATCACAAATGCAATCACAACAGTACAACACTTCATATTGGTGGTCATAATAATCCTCCTACCACAGGCCACCATTTTATGAATTAACCATTCTCAGATACCTATGATTTGAATTAATTTTAATCTGTAGAGAGAATTTACTGGAATAAAAACACACAATGATGCATCCTAAAGATTTATTGACATTGCTATTTACAAAAGGCATAAATAGAGGAATGGATGGAATATGAATATATATATATACATATATTTAAATGATCTAACGCAGTCTAGATGTTTGTTGAAGATCAAAACTCATCCATGGGGTCCAATTGGTCTGCTGATGATCCTTTGTCCTGCATGGAACAGCTGGCCACATGGCTGAAAGACAGCGCAGTGGAAGAAGTGCAATATGAAATTGAAAGTGAGAACATGCTAATGGAATAAGAGAGAAGATATCTGACAAAGAGGAAAAAGGCTTGTGGCTACAATCTTACAGATGTCGGTTTTCCCTGTTGGAGAAACTTTCAGCATGTTCTGTCAGCTAACAAATCATAGTGAAAAATCTGTTGAAATTGGAGAGGCAGCTTGGCAGTGGTTCAACAGGTTAAGAGCTTGCGTCTCAGGTCACCATAAATCCCTGGTTTTTAAATCAAGGACACCTTTCCCGTGCATAGCATTTCTATAGGGGCTTTCTGGACCCTGCACTGTGCGGGGCAAACAAGTCAAAATCTATTATTTCATATGATGTTTAACATTTAAGAAACATTACCTTCATTCTGAACCCTGCCTGGAAATTTCAGTTAGTCCAGAGCTAAAGCTCCTGATCCACATGTTAAGATTACCGTCAGTGGAGAGGGAAGAGCTGAAATTATAATTCAAATTTCATTACCTCTGCCACTTGAAAACATCAGGTTATATTAGCCCTTTATGCATGGCATCCACTATGTTGTTGTTCTATAATTTATTTAGGCCAGAGCTTTTTGCTTAATTCCTTTGGTTTATAGTGACAGCTCACTGCTGCCTTAGTTCCGTTGAGAGCATAGGCATCTAGAAGAGGATCAGGTCATATCAAACTGCTCTTTGAATTCATGTTTCACACGTACAAAATATAAAATAGATTTTTACCAGTGTCCTCCTTAAATGGAAATAATGAGCTGTCATTGATTATGACGTGGAGATGTTTGGTTGTAGAAAAAATCTTTTGCTTGTTAAAATGTTTTAGGTGATCTTGCTATTAGGGTTATCATACCCAAGGTCATTTATCCCTAATATTAACTGAACACTCAGAAACCGAAAGGTGTAATTATACCTGTGAGTTTATATAGCGTAATTGCCATTGGAGCAACCAAATGAATTAAAGTGTGTATAAGGAACATGGTGGTATCATGCTTAAAAACTGGCTCGTAACACACAGGTGGGCCCCTTCCATTACACTCGGCTTTGAGCAAGGTCCCTATATGTAGGTTCTTCTGTTTGCAGCCATATAAAATGATCAAATATCCTAATGTAACCTCTGGGGCAGCACGGTGGTGCAGTGGCTAGTACTGTCGCCTCACAGCAAGAAGGTACTGAGTTTGAATCCCGGCCCAGGGCCTTTCTGTGTGGAGGTTGCGTGTTCTCACCATATCCGCGTGGGTTTCCTCCGGGTATTCCGGTTTGCTAATTGGACTAAAAATTGCCCATTGGTGTGAGTGTGTGAGTGACTGGTGTGTGTGCCCTGCAATGGATTGGCAGCCTGTCCAGGGTGTATTATTCCTGCCTCTCGCCCGATGCATGCTGGGACCCGGACCAGGAATAAGCAGGTTAGACAATGGATGGACGGATGTAACCTCTGTAACCTTCAATGAATGTGGGAATATGCTCAGCAGATAAACAATGTAACAGACTGACACACACTTATGTTTGTGATTCTAGGGGCAGTTTAAGTTGTCTACTGCAATGCACAATTGTGGAGGTCACTTCAATACTATGAGAAATTGTTATATGCATTCTACTCATTTTCTATTTATAGAACAGTATGTTAAGTACAATACCCATTTACTGAAAATAAAATGAATAAAAGTAACAATACTACATATACACATATTTTAAAACCTTTAGTAAGTTGCATTTTCAGTGGTTGCTTGATTAGATTAGATTTTAGGAACCAGCAGGTCTAGGTCCAGTGGTTGCATAATGTTAACTTAAGATGGTGTGAGACCCAAAGGACTTTTTTACTTTATATCGCAGTCCCCACGGGGCAGGAACTGGATAGCCATTAAAAATCCCTGCTAGCCAGCTGATCTCAGTAACAGCAGCAGGAGATTAGGCAGCTAGCAGCTACCTGGGAACATGCCCTTTTGCCCTGAGGGAGAAGCCTGGCAGAAGTCATCTATCACAGCCTACATGGAGGCCTCTGTCCTTAGAGCAATTGAGCAACTGTAATGACTGATGGGAGGATTGGGAATATCTTTAATACCCATGAGTGCCCATTTCCTTTTTAAAATATATATTTTTTAAATAAATTCTTATGGACATTTGGAGATTTGTGCTATGTCACATGCGTGTTCCACCTCAAAGAGACACAAACAGAAGGCTAACCTGCGAGGGACAGAACACTTATTGAAAGAGGAGAGGGCACTGGTGTCAACGGAGTGATTAATATTCACCAAATAACTTGCAGTTTATTGTCAGAACTGAGAATGTTGACACGGCTGCCCTAAGACTAATGTTAAACGCTCGTCTATTGGAGTCTGTAAAATGGCTCTGCCTTTTTTTTCTGTGGGAAAATACTGAGGACACTCATTCTTATTATTTTCTCTGTCGTGCTCAGCTGGTGAGCTGCGCTGCATGTAACGTACCAACCCTCACTGGCGTCTTTGTTCGGCGCGGCCAGCATTCCCCAAATATCCACATTCTTCCGATGCCTCCATCTCCCTTATTTTCTCAATTATGTATTTGTTTACTTTATAAAGATCCATTTTCTTGCAGCCCACATCTCGATGGGAAATGTATGGGCTCAGCCCTCCATGCGTCTTCCGCCATCGAATCTTAATGCGTTTCCCATAAGTGCCCGGCTGAAGGTTTTGGAAGTAAATCACGACGGGTCTCCAACTCCAAACCTTTTCCACAGCTCTGCAAGCTCACTCGCGTAGTTTGAGGCACATTTAAATGTGCTTTTAGTTTATGAGGAGGAGAGAAGAATGCTGGAGGGATTCGAAGTAAACCTGTCCAATTTCTTCAGTAAAATGTCTTTGTGTTCACTTTAACATAGCATTTCAAATGGCATCTCTACTGTTATTTTATTTATTTATTGTATCTTTTAACATTTTTATTGCCATCTTTATTTTCCCTTCTGCCAATTTAGATTGCCTAATTATATTCATAGGCTTGTTTTTATTATATAAACATTCTCAATAAATTTGTGTGAGAGAGTTACCCTTCACAGGATAAAGTACTCGGCAGACCCACATTGTACTGTTTTGATATCCATATAAAAACACATAAAATACCTGCTATGTATATTGCTCTTTAGAGGATAAAATGGATATGCTGGGGAGATGTGCATTTTATTTACAAATATATATGAAGTGCAACATTTATTTTATATAATTGTGCATATTAAATAATCATTAATACCATGTTTCATCATCCATTAAAATATTCTGCAAGACTACACTGCTCAAAAGTTGACTAATAATTCACCATGTATTCAATTCACTGTTCACAGTGTCAAAGGTAGGGAGTCGCTGAAAGGATTAGAGATGATTATCACCGGACATCCACTAAACTCTGAACAAACAGGAGAGGAGATTATTTAATCTTTTTAAAAAAACAGCCTTTTGACAGAACATAGTGAAACACCATCCCGTTCCCTCATAAAAGGAGCTGTGCATTTTACCCATTACAGCATGAGTGTGGATTTCCTTTTGGAGAGGATGAGCATTCTCCTGGTTAAGCCAATGTTTGTGTGCCTGTAATCAGGCTGACCTGAGTAATGACTAGTAAACTTCCCTTGTCTGCCTCACTCTAATCCTTGACTGGACATTGACTTGTTTTTGGAAGACAGGGCGTAGGAGACATCTGTCATTAAAACTGACTAGGCTTTTTAACGTATGTTATTGAAGTCTTATGGGAGAGATGAATATCATGTCTTTGTTTGGGACAGGGAACTCATTTTGTTGAATGTGAATCTAGGTTCTGGTGTAATCTAGGAATATATTTATTGCATCCTCATAAATTTAGCTTGCCAGTTAGTGCATTTACAATGTGTACAGAGGGCCTTTTTGGCACTTTATACATGATAGGTGACCTCTGATGTATGGTACTTGTATTCACTTGTTCTGGAAATGCTGTATCATCATGTAATATTGGATATAGTTTCTTAAACGATGTCCATTTATTGTTTGTGGTTGCACCCATGTACCAGGGGCTGCACTTTTCTATGGATGATTCCAATATTTTATTGACTGGCTTGATTTCCACCAATTCATTATCTAACTCGCTTAGTCCTGGGGCCTCACTTATAAAAACATACTTGGACGTCATCTTTAACTTTCACGTAAGCACATTTATTTAAATGGATGTAAGCATTATTTATAAAATTGGCTTGTTTAAAATAGCGTACGTCTATCGAATGTACTTACATCTATAAATCTCAAATGAACTTCAAACTGAACACGTGTGAATGAGCTCTGTAATTGCACCCTGGTGCTAACTGGGCCTATTAAATGTATGATACATTTAATAGACAGTTTAATTTTCAACACCAATAAGCATTCACATGTGGCTCTCAAACCTGCAATAGACCTGACGTGGAGCTACGACCGTTTCCACGGTCAAATGGAGTCACGTTAAAATTTTATAAATCACTACTTTCGACAAAAATAATGATATTGTTTTCATGATATTTTAATTTTGGAGGCATGAGCAACAGCATTTTTAATATGCTTTAATATTTGATTGGGTGCTGGGAACCTCATAAAGAACAATTTTGCAGGCCTAGTTCTGTGGCCTTATGTTTTTTGTGTTATTTGGCATCCCCAAATAATTGTCATTTTTATATACGATACGGAAAAAACCTGTAAAACAGTGTGGAAATGTGTAATTGTAAAAATGCCACTGTTATGTGTAACTACATAAAGCATACATAAGGCACTCATTGAACACATCCCTATGTCATTCCAGCACTTGAATTTTATCATAGTAGCATGCTGGCTGCACAAAACGCTGTCTTGTTATAGCTCCTCCACAGAGGCTCAACAGAGACATGTTATCCCACTCATATCCATGTCCTCTGAAATTGGCATCTTTATGATAGTGATACAGTTTGGCCTGGACAGTACCCAGAATCCTCAGGCAAGCTTAACTATGTGAAATGAGAGCTATGGCCAGAAATGTTTGACTGCCACAACAAATTGGCTTGATGCAGAATGAGGTAAAATATATTGAGAATGTAAGCGAGCAGAAGAGGGTAATGTGAGAGTCTGGGGAGGCTCCGTTTTCCACATGCATGCTGGAAACAGCCCAAATCTCTGGCATTACAATCGAAACACTAAGTCTCCTTCAATTATATGTGGTCGTGTATGCGTGTCTAGCGATGTCTGTGGCCTCACAGTGTCTCACAATGAAATGTGTTGTTCAAAAACAGTCAGCTAAATATTTGTTTATTAATGACAGACACAGGTTGTATTTCATTTTGGTAATTGCCTTACTCAACAGCTCTGTTTGTGAAGAAAAATAAGCCAAATTCTGACATTCAATTGAGTGTTAGAATTAAGCAAAATGTTGATCCACACTGGCCAGAATCAGGGAATATATTAAAGTTACATATTCCTCATGTAGTCCAGTTTATCTAATTTTACTTTATCTTTATATGTGTTGAGATTCTGTCAACGGTGATGGACTCCTTAAGTTGATTTGAGTTTATTTCCATTTCAACATAGTATGCTCAACAACACATTGAGCATTTCAACATAATAAGCATTAAATGTGAACCTACAAAAAGAACTCTCAACATTTTTTACATTTGAATAGATCAACAAGACTGCCAAGACAATATTGATTAATATCTATATACAAACAAAATAAACGACTGAAAAAATGTGAAAGCATGTTTGTACATTAATTTGTTTAGTTTACTGTGAGGGGATCAAACACGAGGACCAGATGCGATCGTGAGGGGATCAAAAAGTGGCCCACAGGAAGTGGAGCAGCTACTAGAATAAAGGGAAGGAGCTGTCTGCGAACGGAGCAGAGAAAAAATAAACAGGGACAAAACTCCCGGCGTAAGCCAAACAAAAGACAACCCCAAAAAGAGGGCGCAATAAGCTCGCAGACTCGAGCAGCAAAAGAACGAAACAAAAAATAAACCTCTAGCTCAACAAACAAAGTGAGCAATATCAAGAGGCGAAAAGGGAGAATGGTAACTAAGGTACTGCCTCAAAGAGACAGGAAGTAAAACCAAAAGGCAAGGAACAAAAAGAGCAAACGAGAGAAAATAAATTCTTAATAAGAAATTCAAACGACTCTAAGGCAAGTCCCACGTTATTCTTGAAACAAAAGTAAAGCGGTTGCCTGAACCTATACCTAATACCTGGCTTGGAGGTGGCAAAGTACACACAAGACACACAAGCACTGGAGACAGGAAGCACCGCAGACAGGAAGCACCGCACTTAAGTAGCCAGCCAGACACCTGACACAGGTGAGGTAGATAATTGCCGGGTAACAGAAAAAACCAGGACCGGATACCCTCCCGTGGCAGCGAGAGACCCTCAGCTGAAAAGGAATGGCAACCTGAAAAACCGTGACAGTTTACTAAACTCAATAATCAGTTTCAGTCACTTGTTAGGAACAGAAAAAAATTATCTTTTGCCAAGCATTTAATGACCATTTCACATATGGGGCCCTATCTTACACCCGGCGCTAACCCAAAAGTGTCTTTGCTATCTTACACCCGGCACATGGTTCATTATAATGCCTTGCGTTCACGTCGTTTAAATACCATATATTCTAGCACCCATTACAAGTGAACTGGGCGTGTTGGTCTTAAGATGAAGAGTGGCCAGGATTATTTTTGGTGTATTGCTATCTTGAGGCAGCAGAAAGCGCTTGCGCTAAAACCACCACAAATCTGGTCTAAAGTCATGTCGCAGTTAATTTATTTTAACGGCGCATATAAGTGCGTCTACATAGGCCTGTGCACAACGCGCATACACCCTCCTGTCTGTTACACACAGGGACGCACACAAGCATGACTAAAAATATCAAGATTACAATGTGAAATATTATTATTGTGTAGGCTATATATTAAAAAATGCATAATAATAAAAGGGTCCATAGGTCAAAGACCACATATCTACCCGGGGAATGCTGAATTAAATTGCTTTCAGCCCACTCCATCAACATCCAGGTGATGTATGATGGTACGTGTAAGGTTACATGTATAGGCTATAGAGTAGACTATTCGCAATTATTTTGGATCAAGCGACTTAGCCTATATTTGCCAATAATTCCTGTAATCTTCTGGGGGGACAATCCTCTGTTAAAGGACAATGGCTATCCATTAAAAATTGCTTTGCGGATAACACCTATATCAAGCCTAATGCGTGAATTGTCATTTACACCTAATGCGCAAATTGTCATTTACACCTAATGCGTGAATTGTCATACAAATGGAAACTTGCGCACTGCAATAGACGGACATTTGAGTTCTGAAAATGTGCTTCAGATGTCATTACAATACAGCTCTCTAGGCCTACAGCCTGTAAGTAAATAGATTGGTTTTGACTGAAAAAAGTTCAAAACCTTGTCCAGTGAATATTGCATTCATTGTTTTTCAAATAGCCTAAGCTACAGCGAATTCACTGTGCATAAGTTTTTTTCCATAGCCTACGGTTAAAGAACGGAGATAAATGTCACCATGTTAACTGAATTTGAACCTTAGTATTCTTCGTCCTTTATATTTTTTAAATTACAGTGACAAGGTTTTCATGCTCTCAGCTTATTAAAACCCATCTGATTTCACCTGTTATTCCATAACTTAACAAAATGAGAAGAGAACTAAGCGTCTAATTAGAAACTAAAACAAATTTGCCGCACGTTACACAATTAATTCACAATTATGTTTAATGCCATTCTCTGCATGTTCTCTGTTTCTGATCATTATGCAGTTGGCAGTTCTCTGGAGCTCCAGCTCTTATCCTCTTTTGGCTGTAGTCAGTAGAAAGTGAACAATGTGCAGCTGTAGCCATGCACACTGCTGGGAGGATCCCTCTCTCATAAGCAGGAGACATTACAGATTGAACCGTTCACATGTTTCATGGTCTAAAAGTGGATTGTTTTAAAGCATTATGCTACAAGTAGCACAGGTTGGTCACATTTCCATAAGCAGGACATTATAAAACAAGAGGAAATATGCGTGAACATATGGGTTGCCAATCTGACAGCTTTATTGTATTTAGTGTAATCATTAAGGCAAAATAACGGTATTTATGTTATTAATCAATATTACTATACAGGTAGCCTAATGGACTTTCGGATGAAGCTTGAACTTGGAGAACTCCATAAGAACAGCCTCATGGAATTGATGTTTGACACTTTCATTGCATAATCAAATGAAATTTCGTTGAACAAGCAGGCTAATCTGACGTTTTCTAAGGTGAGACTGAAGCCATCCATAGCTTATTGTTGCAGGTCCTTTTAACGAAATGTAACCGCATATATTTTGTAAAATAACAGCCATGTCGGGAATTACCGGGAACTCATAGGCTAATGGTTAGTCCGAATAATATTTATCATACTATTGATCCATTTAGCCTATTCCTTGATCGTACTAAACATGCACGAGCATGTCTGTTTCGCCATCAAGCAATCCGCCAAGGTGAAAAAGCAGGCTTTTAAAGGGAATGGGATAGGACATTTTGATTGGTTTATTGTATGTCACACCCAAGACACACCTATAATTAATGAAGAGACTAAGTTCAGCCCATTTGCGCGTTGCGCCGTGCTTAGCGGCCAAAATACACGCTGGTAAAATTTACTTGGACACGCCCTAAATTGACTTTATGCTATGCGCTTAGACCAAGCGCCAAGATTGCCAAGATAGAGCCCATAGTCTGTAGACTGGCATATTAAGTGTCACTAAATTTTACTTAAAAATAGAGGATTTGGAGATTATTGTATTAGTATTTTATTTCACCCATACAACTATAAGTGTACTATATATACCTTATGGGTATGCAGTACCTTCTCTATTTTGTAGTGATTTAATAAATTCTTAAAATGTTAAATTAGTATGTTTCTTATGAAAACGGGAGTCAGTTGAGTTTTATTTGCAAACACATATTTAAAGTTATTTTTTCTTATGTGCTCTGAAACCTAAGGCACCCTCCACTGCTGTCTTGCCAAGAAAGTCAGTTACTCTTGTCACAGGGACACACACTCTTCACCATTTGCACATTGTGAAACTACTTTGTTCAATCTGCCTCACTGCCCTTTTCTGTTCCTTTATTGTGGGATGTACAGCAATCCCCAACCTGTCAAAACCCATTTCACAGTCTTGATACTAAATTGCATTGCATTTATTTCCATTTCAAAGGTGCAAATTAAATAATTTTGACATGGCAAAAAAGATTACAACTGTGAAATGCTTGAATTTTCACACACTGTGCCTTTTTTCAAAAGGGGGAAAAACATGAACGGAAAAAAATTACAACCTGCTTCCTGAACTGTGTCAGTCAGCCAGAGAGTAAATGAGGTAAGTCACTGCCCTGCAGCCAATCAGCCAAAAAGAGTAAATGGGGTAAGGTACTGCCTTGCAGCCGATCAATCAAAGAGTGAATGGGGTACTGCACTGATCTGCAGCCAATCAGCAAAATAGAAAATGGGGTAAGGGACTGTTTTGCAGTGAGTCAGCCAAGGGAAAAAAAAGTTGTACGGCACTGCTCTGCAGCCGAACAACAAAAGAGTTAATGGTCTCAACAATGCACCGTAGCATGCAATCCTTGATCCATTCAACCAATGTCAAGACTTCCCAAGCAGGTAGAGTGAGTACGGTGAGAACTGGAGCAGTCTAAAAGGAATGCCCTGACTCATCTACACTCAAACATTTGTCAACAAGAAGCACATTGTGCCGATGAAGCTGGTCATTGGATTGTTTATGGCAGCCCTGGAGATAGCAAGTGATCATTTCACAATCTACTCAAGTGACCAGGATGAGGATAACACCAAAAATCAGTCTTCCTTATTTCATTAAAGAGATATGGAACAAGAACCTGTGTTGTAAAATGACTGTCGCCATGGCTAGGTTGTGTCATTATGCACCATAGACATTGACATGCCATCAACATTGATCTGGATAAATGTATATATTTACATGTATTTGCAGTAAAAACAGTCTGAATATCACCAAGGTTTTTCTTGACAAGTTCACAAGTCAAAACTCACCCATGACCTGATCTGTCAGCCTAATGTTTGCTCCCCCTATCATTAAAGGTGTTAATCATTTACTTTTAAATAAAAGTTGCTCATTATTTTAAATTAAGGTTATGAAATAGCAGTCTAACTAAATATGTGTTTGCCCAAGTTATAGGTCATAGGGCAAGGCACTGTGTTATATATAGAAAGGAATTTGTCAAAATGGTCAAGAGAATTCTGTGCTTGCACTGTATGAGCTTAGAATTTTTAGTGCCCTCTTCTTGTTTTAAATTTCTCTCTTCTCTTTATACACGTTCTCTGAGATGGCCCACTTGAACATTTCCCATGCTTGCCATGATCCCGTAAGCCTAGCTGCAGTAACAGTTGTGGAGCTGGTTGAGTCCAAGCCTAGAGAAGTCATTTGACACCATGTTACATTGATCTTAATGACTGGCACCACATAACCAGTTCAGCCTTTTGCCTGTATTGCACAGCAGCTGTCTCTGTCCCAACCACATTTCCAGAGAGTAAAGAGTTAAGAAGGGTATTTCCTCTTTTGGCAGGCCTCCCAATCCAACCAAGGTAGAGAGCTCTGGCACCTGGCTACAGCTATGTGGAAGGAAAAACAGAGTAGCAGCATACAGATCTTGACTTTTAAATCTCTGTCTTTCTTTTCAGTTTGTCTTTTTTGTGCGACTGAACAAGTACATATCATGCCTTGAACAAGTGACATATCATCAAGCAGTTTGCTGGCTGACATTGTCCACAAAATGTGAAAACCAGATAGACTTGAAATGCAGTATTTAGGTAACATGTTTCCAGGGCTGTATTTTCCTTACTGGTAAATTGCTCATGCAATTTTCAATTGATGGTCAAATCTACAGCTCAGTCCATCTAAGCTCTCATTTACCAGTTTTATTTTATACTTCCCCATAACAATCAGTCAGGAAAGAAACAAAGATTGAAATACAGTACATCAAGGGAGAAACTGAGATTAGATAACTGAAGTTTTTAGGCTGTATAAGGCTCATTCTGATCTATTGCTATAGAAATTGTTCCAAATGCAATTTCACTTTGGGCCATGTCATTGACACCATCAGCTTTCTTGTGGAGCACTGTCTTGAGGCTCACAATATTATCTTTTGTAATAATCTTTCATATTGCTGATATCATAGTTAATTAAACATTGCTTTTGAGGAGGATGCCTATTCAAAAGCATGCCATAAGAAATCATTCGGCCCAAATCTGGATGCCAGACTCATGATGAATGACACGCCAGAATCAGCCACGTACTGGTACGATTCCGAAGGCGAACACTAAGCCGACATTGCCAGCTTTGGGCCGCAATCACCCCAACCTGCCGAGCAGTAACCAGAATTGGCTTGATTCATGCCAGATCTAGGCGAAACGTCTCAAACCAGAATCGGCCCGAGTATGGCTAGCCACAGCCGGCCACATCTTAGAATCAGGCGACTCTGCCGAAGGTAGGCCGGAATCGCTCCGAATAACTGTCGCCATAGCCGATACTCAGCCGGAATTGGCACAGGTCTGTAGGCTACCGTTCCCGGGACGTT
The DNA here is from genome assembly GCA_022702515.1 of Ilyophis sp. 1 JC-2022. Classification (NCBI taxonomy): domain Eukaryota; kingdom Metazoa; phylum Chordata; class Actinopteri; order Anguilliformes; family Synaphobranchidae; genus Ilyophis; species Ilyophis sp. 1 JC-2022. Next base: position 72,961,973 of record CM040400.1, read on the forward strand.
CTAGTAATGTCCCCCAGACATTCATTACATGATGTTATATTATAACCAGTAACAGACATTGCAGGAACATGTCATATCATAGCCGGATAGGGACGTTGCTTGAATGTCCCAGAAAAATTCAAATTAAATGTCATATTGTAACCAAATAGTGACCTTCCTAGGATTTTATAATGTCCTAGTAATGTTTTTAGGACATCCCTAAGGAACGTCACATCATAACTTTGAGAGGACTAAAATGGTATGTCCCCGGGACGTCCATTGTTTGCTGGGCTATTCCATCCCTTACAAAAAATAAGTTTATAAAATAAAGCCTATGTCTTTACACTTTTTCTGAACTAAATCCCAGACAGTGTCGGATACTTAAAGTGCACTCTTTGCAGAAGCGGTTTCAAGTAACCTACAAGTAGTTTAGAAGTAGTTCATAAATGGTAGTAGCCTACGTTTAGTTCCAGGAAATACATACATACTGGAAATACTTTAAATACATAGGCCTATTTAGTTTTATGAAGTTGTTTACATAAAATATAGTCTACTTTAAAATAAATGTATGTGATGCATTTTCATGAAACCCGTTTTGACAAGAAATTGCGATCTGCGAGTGAAACGTGAAACAAGCCCCAGATCTGTGGATTACAAGGGTTTGAACTTGTAACTACAGGAACCATGATGTGATCACATCTTTTCCAAATTTGCATTGTGAGAGGGCACACCATAAAGGGGTTCCACTGTACCAGTAATGAGCTATATAATGAGTTATAATCTATATCATATTTTATGCTCTAAGTGATTATTATAAAGGCAAAACCGTAAAACAGTAGAATTACACCAACAACAGGACTGCTTTACTCATTTTATTTATTGGTCATGTTTGAAAAAAATGAAACGTTTTATTGTGTTGTAACACTCCTGGTGAGCAAGAAGAGTACAAAATATATAATATATAATTAAAAACTAAAAAAATGAATAATCAATAAAAAAAATCTATATTAAATTAACAAGGCATTTTTAAAGAATACTCTTAAAACATAACTGGTTAAAATATTAGTTACAGTTGATGATGGACAAAACCACCAAACTCTTGAATTTATTTGTAAGTCAGTTTAAGGTTGTTTAATCCAGGCCTTAATGCTGATTCGATGTGACTGAATTTAACCTTTAAAATGATTCTAATGATAAAAAAATCATTAGTTCTGCAAAAATAAAAAAAGTGCTGATTAATGTAGGTCATTGAGGAAACGGAGATGTCTGAATGTATTTCCACAGTCGGTGTTCTGCTGTGGGCTGTGATGCAGTGTGGGGATCCCCAGCCCCATTGCCACCATTCCGCTGTTTCCGCCACCAGTTGAGAGAAATGATGTCACATCTGTCCTTCTTCTCAATGGAGCACCACCGCATGCCCCAGTCCACATCCTCCTCCGGTGGTCAGCCTCTGCCAGAACTTGTGGACAACCCACACCCCCACTCGCTCTCCCTGAGTGGCTTCCATCTCGAGCGTTCACTTGGAAGTCATCATTTTACTCATTTCCCTTGTGGCTTTGAAGACAGTTGCTTACATTGCACTTCCTGGGCCTATTTTTTTTTCGCCACCTCATCTTGAACCAGTCTGTACACTTCACACAACTCTCAGCACAAGCAAATCTGAAACTTTTTCTGTCCAACATTACCGCTTCTTATATGCATATATTACATTTTGTGCTATCATGGTATTTTTAAAGAAATTCCTCAGTGCAAATCTTATTCCACCCAGCTGCCTTCTCTTTGTGTATATGTGTTGTATGGATGTAGGCAGTGATGCAACAAATACTGGACCTAATGGGACCTAGTGTTTGCTAGCTGACTGCACTTTTTATTTTTCCCGGGAAGGTTCAGTTCCACTTCCCTGGCTAACTCCTTTCACTGCCATTGACGCCTTTGTGAGCTCAGCCCTGACAAAACCAACACACTTAATGCACACTTAGTGCAAGAGTCAGGAGCAAGCTAAAGTAGAGCCATGGCCTATTCTTCCAACATTAAATGCAGAGGGAAAATGAAGCCTAAACAGAACTAGAGTCCAAACAGCTAGAACTCGTTTAGGGGGCATGGTTCCCAAAAGCCTCATAACCTAATTTTATTAGTAACTCCATTGTAACAGCTGGGCTATTTCTATAGCTGGGATATTTTTCTGCAGAATGCGATGTCCTGGAATAAAAAAACTATGGGTTTACATTCATTATTACCCCTTGTGATATATGCTTACCCTATCCACGGTGGCCCCCTAGTGGTAGTCATTGACGTCCCAATTGTAGTAGCCTATTCATAGTTCTCTGAAATTCTAAATAAATTTACAACCTTAAAAAAAAACACATTTTGACAACTGTCGAATATAATAGTTAAAAGTGCATTTTAGAAATAGCAAACAATACAACGTATATTATAACAGTGAATAACAAGCAAATCAAAACTTTATAAAAATAAACTCATGATCAAATGGAAATGTGATTATATGTGACACTTACGGCGCGAGTAGGCTTAGTGCTAGTAAGCATAATTATGATAATTTCAGTCCTGACAAATTATCTGTCACTCAAGGCAGAAACTAAGACATCCAGTGAAACAGTTTGTAATAAACCGCCAGCTCATTCAGTGTAACAGTAGCCTATAGGCCTACCTACACTATTAAAAAAATACCATAAAAACTCCAACATTGCTGCCAGTACTTTCACCGTTTTCTTACATTATAACCATTCCAACACGCAAAATCTCTCATTTAAATATGGCTGTTTGCGGCTGGAGTAATTTACATAATGACTCTTAGTTGATCACCGCAAAGTGTGAAATCATAATGCGTGCAAATACTTTGGCTGCGCCCGCAAAATAACACCCCTTATTAGGGATCTTAGTAAATCGACCCCTAGGTTTTTTCACAATTACTAGATGGCTGATCCAGTCTGTGCTTTACTGGCGCTATGATTCCTTGGCTCTGTAGGTCGCTCAGCAAGCCCGGTTCTAGACTGCTTTGACTGGGGGGGGCACTGAAATATTTTGGTTGGTTTGCCAACTAAAAGGGCTTGTTTTTTTAATGGGTGTTCTGTAGGCCTGGCTAGCCGTGGCGGCTGTGGGGACAGATGAGGACAGAAATATGTTTGAGAAGTAATTATGTGGAGGTGCGTTAGGGGGGTTCCCCACCCAAAAGAAAATGTTTGCTAAATTCACAGGTTCAACACTCGTTTCAAACTCGATTTTGTATTTTTTCATGAATCCGTCTCTTTGGAAAACGTCACGTTCTGCCTTCTGATTCACTTCATTATCTGTGGGCCACCCTGTTCAGTCCCGATCTGTCACTATGCTGTCAATCTTCAAGTTTATTTCAAACTGCACTTTGACCAGGTTTGTGGCTTGCACCGCGCTGCTAACCAGCAGCTGTGGGGACTGTGGAGATTTCTTCCACAACCATGAACTCCAAATGATACATCTTCCTGTTTCTTTAATTTATTTTGATTCTGCATTTACCCAGTGGCTAGAGTGTGCTTTTATTATAGATTACCAGCACTTGGTTTGTCTCCTCAATTTGTGTGCCAAGATTCAGCAGATGAATGGGAATGACGTTACAGCTAGTTCCACAATCATGCTGAAATCTAACAAGATTTACCCAATGTGTGTAGCTGCAAACAGCTCATCTGATGTATTAGCCCTGTTTTCCACAGTATTCAAAGTATTCAGCTGTCACACTCAAAATGTCATCATCTCTATCAGAGAGAGCAGCTAGAGGTCATTATAGCTCCTTTGTCAAGCCACTTCCCAAACAATTGTCCCATTTGCACCACCTCAGTCATCTAAGTTGATAAAGTAATTGCCACAGATTAAAGTGCAGTAAACAATAAAAAACTAAATCAAATCAATATTCGGTGTGACCACCCTTTGCCTTTAAAACTGCATAAATTTTCTTAGGTACACTGTCATGCAGTTTTATAAGAAAATCAGCTGGTAGGTTATTCCAAGCATATTGGAGAACTTGCCACAGTTCTTCTGCACTTTAGCTGTCTCGCTTGCTTCTGTCTGTCCAGGTAATCACAGACAGGCTCGATGATGTTGAGATCAGGGCTCTGTGGGTAATCACAGACAGGCTCGATGATGTTGAGATCAGGGCTCTGTGGGTAATCACAGATAGGCTCGATGGTGCTGAGATCAGGGCTCTGTGGGTAATCCCAGACAGGCTCGATGATGTTGAGATCAGGGCTCTGTGGGTAATCACAGACAGGCTCGATGGTGTTGAGATCAGGGCTCCGTGGGTAATCACAGACAGGCTCGGTGATGTTGAGATCAGGGCTCTGTGGGTAATCACAGACAGGCTCGATGATGTTGAGATCAGGGCTCTGTGGGTAATCACAGACAGGCTCGATGGTGTTGAGATCAGGGCTCCGTGGGTAATCACAGACAGGCTCGATGATGTTGAGATCAGGGCTCTGTGGAGGCCATACCATCTGTTGCAGAACTCCTTGTTCTTCTTTTTGCTGAAGTTCAAGAAATGTTTTGGAAAATAAATGTTTGGAATTCTAATATTTGCTCTTTTCTACTTACACATTAATGCAGAAGACAAAAAATAAACTACAACTAAGAAAAAATGTATAGAAAAAATCTAGGGTGCCTAAGGCTTTTGCAGAGTACTGTATAAAGTGGTGAATGTCATGTACAAAATTAAATTGTTATATTTGATGTGATGTTTCTTAGTTTTTAAATGTTGGTATATTGCTATCTTCTTTGCGTAATTTATTGCTAAATTTCAATCAGTATGCAGTGTACCAGACAGATACTGCTTTACTCTTCGCTCAAAGACATCTTTTTCATAGCATTTAAACTTCCATCCATGTTAACTTTCCTCTTACTCTCCCCATATTAGATCAACTAATTGTCTTTATAAACGACTTTATAAAATGAGAAACTCAATTGTATGATTAATCACTTGACTGTGCCATTGGAGTGCCTATGGGGACCCCTGGAGGATAACCTTTGCAATACCAATTTAAATCCATGCAGGTCTGCAGATATTCATGCAGTCTGAATGCCTTAATATCACATATTTGGTTTTGCACTGCTCAACTGTGCTGAAGTGGGGTAGTGAGTCCTTGTTTTCACACTGAAAGCCAGTGCATGTTAATAATAGAAATGCCCCACGCAGCAACCAGCAGAGGAGTCTGCTTCTCCTTAATTCCTCTTCCTAATTGAGAGCCTAAGTTGATGACACTTAAAGTGTTGAAAGATAATAAATAAGGTTCAGGCATAGTGAAAGAAAGAACCCACCTGTTAGTCCCTTTCTAATTCTGAGAAGAGCTGAGTGCCTTACATGGTGCCATACTCGATGGATGGCAAATCCTTGTTACCGATTACTACCCCAGCTCTCCTGTGGACCAATTGCCATTGAATCCCCATGAAAAAATGCTGCATAATAAATTAGTTTGGGTTTGAGATTAAAATCCAACCTGGCTCTCTACACAACAGAGACAAGGGCGAGAAATAACAGACTAGACAGTTTCATTAAATCGCTCAATTTATAATATTTGTTAAAGCTCTAATTATGCCTACCCTAAACATTTATCTGCTCGGGACATTAACTGTCTCTTATGGGTGCTTCTGGCTTTCCAGATCACACTCCAACCAATTTGTTTATGTAAATACCTTTTCTTTGTAGGGAACTATTTTAAAACATTTTGTGGTTTTTCTTTCTTACTTTTCACCTCTTTGTTCAGTACTCCTTATAGAGGATCTACTCGCTTTGGAAGCCATTGTGAGCTCCTGGAGGCTGTTTGTTCTGATTAAACCCCCGTTCCAGCTCCCAGCAGACACACTTGCCTTTTCTCCCTAGGGGACGTGTTTTACGTATTATTCCAAGGTAGGATTCTTGGCCTTAGGTGCCCCATGACCTCTCATTAAAGCAGCTTCTGTTACTCTCGGTCTCCACATGACTGCTCCACTTAAGTTACAGTGTGTGAAATCTAGAGTGCACACTAGCGCTGCCGCCCATGTCAAACCACTCACACATAGCTCTACTGCTTCTGAGGAGTGATTCCTGAACTTGTAGTTTGTTTGCTTTTCATCAAGAAGGCTTCAATTATTTAAAAATTCTAGGACATTGTGTAAAATGTTCCCCAGCGTTCTTTTTCTAGGACACTCTACACAAAGTGAGTCAGAACTTAATCAGGGGCTAGCCTATACATTTGGCCAGGATTCAGAGACATCCTGATAAAAAAATAAACAGGGAATTTGGGATTTTTATATTTTAATAGTGGTTAAAATAGCCCATTAATTTACTGTAACTTTAATCATAACTGTGAATCCTTTGTTACTGCTGTACTGCTGAATTACAGTTCCCTACTACACTGCCTGGCCAAAACAAAAGATGCACTCTAATATTTCATTGGACCGCCTTTAGCTTTGATTACGGCGCACATTCGTCGTGGCATTGTTTCGACAACCTTATGCAACATCACAACATTTGTTTCCGTCCAGAGTTGCATTCATTTTTGGCCGAGATCTTGTATTGACGACGGGAACCACTCCGTAAAGTCATTTCCAGCACATCCCAAAGACTTTCAATGGGGTTAAGGTCAGGTCTCTGGTGGCCAATTCATGTGTGAAAATGATTCCTCATGCTCCCTGAACCACTCTTTCACAATTTGAGCCCGATGAATCTTGGCATTGTTATCCTGGAATATGCCCATTGATGGGATAACCTGGTCATTCAGTACATTCAGGTACTCAGCTGACTTCAGATCAACCCCAGATCATAACACTGCCTCCAGAGGCTTGTACCGTGAGCACTATGCATGACGGTGACTTTTTTTTGGCCAGGCCGTGTACAATTCTGTTTATCTACTGCTCTTTACATGCAGTTGGAATTATGCACACTCATATTTTGGGCAATCAGTAGGCCAAGCCTCCCTGTATGCAGGTTAAGGTAGGCTAATGCTGCAATCAAGAAATATTTCTGATAGTGATCTTTGAGTTTATGAATATTTTTTAGTTATTATATTTGGCATTGTATGCATGCAGTTTGCTTGTATGTACCTGTCTGTACCTATATTGACTTGGAAAAAAATAGCTTGTTTGACCATTAAAAGTACTTTTTAACACCTGTTTTGAATATTCTGGATGCCCTGGGAATTATGTGGTTTATTTCTATTATTTATTTATATTATTATGCCCCGTGACCATGATTGCCTTTATAATTGGATATCTGTTCTATGACTCATATTAGTTCTGTGTAATTACTCATATACCATACCATTTTCCCCTGTTTCATGCCCTAATAAATTACTCTTTGTGGAGTACTTTTGCCTGAGTTCTGTCTCTGAGTCCTGCATTTGGGTCCATACCAGTGTTCACTACCATAACATTATTACTATTATCTCCTGCTCATTCAAATGCATTTCATTATCTCCTGCTCATTCAAATGCATTTTTTTTCCAGTGGGGGAGGTTGTTGTTAGTGATATAGGGGCCCACTTCTACACCCCTCTCCCCCCCATACCCCCGACCCCCCCCCCCCCCCGACCCCCTATCATGACACCCCTCCTGCACCCCTGCTTGGACCCCTGACTTGGTCATAAAAGTGAATTGCTAAGATGCCCAGTCAATCCTGCTGTTTTATTAGATCTTTCCTTTTTGCTACATTTTTTTCATATTTGTTTAAAATTCAGTGAATTATTTAAAAAAATGTTTTTAACTCATTGAAATGCTTATCAAATACAGACAAAAGGTTTGAAGTTTAATCTCTGTGTTTTTGCTGTGTTCTCATAATAGGGTTTATTTTTTCATTTATCCTGCTACAACCAAGGGTTTTATCATTGCCAGTGAATCAGTGTTCTCAACAAACATACATGTCCAGCTAAACTAATGTTTTAACAGCAAACAGGGGGAGACTGGAATTGGAGGGTAACTGAATGTATAAAGCTGTCACTAAGGGGCTTCTTTTCTGGGAAAATGGGAATTAATTTATGTCACAATTACATTTCATGATCCCCGGGACTGCTAGCAATTTTAGCTTTGCATATTCAGGGAGGAGGTCACAAAACTCAACACTAAAAAACTGTATTGAGCACCAAGAGGACCATTCTTGATACTATCTATGTTTATGTTGGTTAGTGCAATACTGTTTTCAAAATGATATAGAACCAAAGTATCCTCTTTTATGATACTGTTTTTCAAGACTTGAGCCTGTTCCACATGCTGGTGATATGCAAGTTATTGGGGGGGGGGGGGTAGTTTGTTTTCCACAAGTCTGACAAAGTTATCAGCAGTGGAATTCTTTCCATGATGGTCACAGTAAAGCACATAGCTATACCTCAAAAAGAGCTATGCCTTTATTACTTATTCAGTAATATGCAGTATATCACTAACTGTCAAGACATAACTTTAGTGTTCTCTGAATATGTATTCCAGTATTCATTTTAAATTTGTCCTTTTCCCCAATGTAGAATCACCAGTTGCATCTCTTGCACCATCACTGTGCCTCTTTCACCTGCATGAGAAGCACTGCAGCTGAAGTGGATGTGAGCCTTCCAACTCACCCATGAATGAGTTACTGTTTTTCCACTCTACACGCCAGACAGCGCTGATGGAGAGCTAGTGCTGATTAGACGTGACATATCTCTAATTGACAACAGGTCAGTTTCCCCTTGCTGACTTAAGCCAGCCCTACTCCTAGTGGTAGCCAGTCATGTTCTGCTGCTGTGATATAGCCTAGGTTTAAACAGAGATTGTACAGTACAGATCTGTCCTCCATTATTAACACCTCCCTAACCTGTGGCCATGTTCCTGCTGTTTTTAAGACTGCATGTGTAACCCCTTAAAACTCCTTAAAAAACCTAGCTTGGACCCCTCTGATGCCAGGAACTACCGACCTGTATCTCTCTTGCCCTCCCATAACCAACTGTCTGTTTTTCTCCACCAGAACAACCTGCTTGACCCACATCAGTCCGGCTTCAGAACCGAGCATTCCACTGAAACTGCTCTCCTGGCTGGGATGGAGGCACTCGTCACTGCTTGAGCCTCATCCTTCTTCTCTGTCCTGATTCTACTTGACCTGTCAGCGGCGTTCGACACGGTCAACCACAAACTCCTGATCTCCACACTCACTGAGATGGGCATTTCTGGAACTGCCCTCTCTTGGTTTGTATCGTATCTCACTGATAGATCCCACCAAGTCTCTTGGAGGGGTTCCGTCTCTGCACCCCATCCCCTCTCTTCAGGAGTCCCGCAGGGATCTGTACTGGATCCTCTGCTGTTCTCCATTTATACTAAGTCTCTTGGTTCAGTAATTAATTATGGCTTCTCATACTATAATTATGCTGATGATACTCAACTCTTCCTCTCTTTTCCTCCCTCTACCCCACAGGTTAAGGAGACAATATCTGCTTGTTTGGCTGACATCTCTGAGTGGATGGCTACCCATCACCTGAAGCTCAACCTTGACAAGACAGAGCTCCTCTTCATGCCATACAAGACCTCCCCACTACATGACCTTGCCATCACCATTGACGGGACCATGGTGGCTGCCTCCTGCTCTGCACGGAACCTCAGGGTGGTCCTGGACGACCAGCTGGACTTCAAAGAGCGCATCAGGGTGACGGCACGGTCCTGCAGGTTCCTCCTCTACAACATCAGGAGGATTCGACTGTACCTGACCACCTACTCCACACAGCTTTTTGTCCGGACCATGGTCACCTCATGCCTGGACTACTGCAACTCCCTGCTCGCAAGCCTGCCAGCTGATCCAGAACGCAGCTGCCAGGCTTGTGTTCAACCTCCAGAAATTTTCACGTCACCCCCCTGCTGAGGTCATTCCACTGGCTGCCAGTTGTAGCCAGGATCAGGTTCAAAGTTCTGACCCTGGCCTACACTGCAGCCAATAGGACAGGCCCCGCCTACCTGCAGGACTTAATCCAGAACTATGTTCCTGCTTGACCACTTCGCTCCTCTACTGCAGAGTGCCTCGCACTTCCCCCCCTCCGTGTCAACAGCTCTCGCTCGTCCCGACTGCGGAGCTTTTCCACCCTAGCTCCTTGTAGAAATAACAGTGTAAAATGAGACATTGTAATTTTCGAAGCAGATATTCACTTCACTGAGCGCACGTTACCTGTCAAACAGAGGCAGGCAGTGGTGGTTTACTAGCGGTGGTTCGGCAAGAAGAAAATAGTTAATTCCGGGTATGTATTTAAATCGATTTGTTTAATGTTGTTTTAAGACACAGAATCATTGTTTCCCTTGCAGCAGAACCATGAAATCATTTCAGAAGGTTTTCTGTGATTAAATTTGAACATTTTTATTAAATGAGCACCATTCTATATTCTGTTTCTTCCTTTTTCAAATTTAGCAAGCTTATAGAACATCTCAGGACATATTAATCCAATTGGAAATCTGCAATATTTAGCACTACAGTTCAAACCAAATTACTGTTCAATCCAAATTGTCTTTTTCAATCTATAAGTGAGTCAAAATGTTAGTGTTGACTAATAAAACATGGTAATGTACTGTGAACATAACAATAATTACTGAAAGCATCTCCCTGAATAGCCTTTTTCTTTTGTTCGCTATGCCCTCCAAGAGAAATGGATGGAATGTGTCAGGGGATTATCTTGGAAAGATCACATTTTACTTTAATGGAGACAAGAGGGCTTGTTTTGCGATGTGCACTTTGGTAGAAAATTCAAGATGCTTTTCTTTTGACAGAAAAGGTGAATTTCTGTTCATAACTTTCTCCATTGGCATGCAATGCTGGAGGCCCTGTGGTTTTCAGACTGTACAGATTTATAGGCTGTGGTCGACAAATGGGAATCATTACTGTCATTCTTATGCTCAGAGTTTGAGCAGTGTGTGTTAGCCAGTAAATACTTCCATACCCCAACAGTAGTGTGGAAAAACAATTTCAATTTCATAAATCTTTTTTTGTTAAAGCAAGGGAAATTATATTTTACAAAAAGTAAAATAATAATATAGGAAAGTCACATGGGTTCATGCTGTAAATATTGTCAGCTCAGCATTGAGGAATATATCGCTACCAAAGTTGTCTTCTCATTCCTTCAACTGTATATATTTCACAGCTATGTCAATTACAGAAAACAGTGTCAGGGTTCTAGTACTTATTGAATATGATTTATTAATAAGAACATGAGCTTTTAGGAAACTGAATAGTATTGGCATCACTTAGAAAGGTCCATTGTCAGAAAACAATTATGTCCTTTGTGCAGCAGAGTAGGTGTCTTAGACTGAACCGATTGGATCAAGTAGAAAATTGCAGGAAGGAATGTTCATTCGGTTAAGGTCAAGCTTTTAACAACTGAACATCATTGTTGTTATGTTTCTGCAATGCACTCTGATGTCATCTATTTCCTAAAAGGATCATGGGAAATATGAATTCTGTACTGGTGCTACAGACGACCAGAGGACAATTCTTAACCTTCCTATTTAGACCTCAAGACACCAGCAACAGTGCAGTGGTAGTGAGAATGCTCTATTTGTTTATTATGTTTCTAAATCTGTATTTTTACTTTTTGTGGGAGGTGGGTGTTAGCCCTATACAGATATGAGATATGAGAGAAGGGATGAGCAGACTGAGACCTTATATTAAACAACTCAAGTTTGTGTGGGGACATTAAGGAATTCACAGCAGGCAATCTAAAGCTCACATTGGGCTCATCACGAAGCTTCGATACACACCCACACACAAAAACTCACACAAACCACCCTCTCTTCCTTCTACTGTTAGTCTAAGCCTTATTAATCACAAAAAAATGTTATCTGTGTGGGTGGCTATCTAGGCTGTGCCGAGTCTTGTAGGCTATTACTTGCATTACTAACTAACATTAGCTAGGTCTGTTCAGATCAGTGCATAGGCTCCAATATGATTATTAATGGATTTAGCTAGTGAGCTAGCCATCAGAGCATGTCGTTTTCGGTTAGTTGAGGCGTATACCGTGAGAGAACCGAGCAGATCTTTCTAATAGAAACAACCGTGTCCCGTTAACTTCTTTAATGAACGGTGATTCCCATGATTCTGTGCGCTGTCTGTGTGTATTTCCAGAGACAAATGTGACTGAACTTCATTCAAAAACCAAAAAATGTTTATAAAATATAAACTTAATTCATAAAACCAAGGTTTATCTTCGTAAGCATTTGTTTGTTTCCTCAATGTTTTGGAACAGCTGATTTAGGAATCCAGTTATTTGCAGCAGACTGATGGACTCCTGTTATTATTAACTTTAGTTAAAGCTAGAGTATTTTTTTTATATTGGGTAACGGTCATGCTTAGTTAGTAGCAATCATACAAAGAACTGTTCTGAGAGAAATCCAGCACCATATACTATGTTTATACCCGCAAATAGTCTAAAACCGCAGTATAAAACTAGCAATTTGCTCCGAATTTTGTTTTCAAAACAGTGGTTTATGACCATGACCACATCGTGGATCAATCAACTGTGAGATTGATCTTGCCAGTAGCCAGTTCACCAGCTAGACATTTCACAGCAACCTGTTACACTGGCGCTATTTCACAGAAAGAAAAATAAAATGGAATTGGATAAAGCTCGCTCAAAATCTGGAGTAAACATTGATGCTTACTTGGTTTAAAGACAGACTGGACATGTAGGTCAAAGGTTTCAACATGAATGGACTTTCTGCTTACAGTCATTTTTGCAAGTTGAAAAAGTTTTTTGTTGAGAGAAGGTTTATAGCCATGAAAGTATAAAAAGTATGCATGTCTCAAAATATGCAGTCAGAATGACAGGTCTTGTGTCGGGATCCATTGGATTTAAATTTAGTTTTTCGAGGGTGTCTACAACATAGCAATGGTAATTGTAGTCCACCTGTGAAATGGCATTGAGGTGGTTTTGATATCAAGGTTCAGAAATCGCTGATTACATTGGAGAGCTGGCCAACGCTAACATACCGTGCTTAGCGTAATGATGGCTGATGACTTTAGCTCAACTCTGACTCTGTGCCACTCCATCCTTCTGCTTCTTGCTACACCACCAGCCTCTGCAATGTCCATCCGCAATCCTTTAACTAATCCACCACTCCATAGGCTATATGGCCTATAGCCACTAGTGGGTTCTGCTTTTTAATGAAAATGGCGGCAGACTCTAGCGTGATATAGGCTAGGCACACCTGACGGGTGACGAGAGTAGTAGGTTGAGTCCTCTCAGCTCCCCGGTACACTGCGTTTAAAAAAATATATTTTTTGGGATATCGAAAAACGGTGCCTCACCAAAATACGTCGGTCCTACCGAGTATTGAAACATTTAGGAAAAAATGGTACCAAATTTCGAAACTTTACGGTAGGCTACTTCCAGACGTGAATGCTATTTTCGCAGCCAGCGGACAATCCGTTGCATCAAATGCAAACATTGCATTAAATGAAACGCCAGTAACACATCGAATACGGTAAAGCATTTGATCGTCCAGTGCTGGGTCTTCTGACTGCCGACAATGATTTGAATAACAGATAACAGTTCTCACAAATATAACTTTTGGTTCAGATATTAACGATTGCCTTAATAATGTATGTGTAGCTGGTTATGTGTAGCTGGTTAAAGTGGATGTTAGTGGATGTTAGTTACGTTATTGGGTTAGGGCCTACCTCATATTTTTGAAGCTATCATAAATAAACATTTGCAGTAGACGGCTAGTTGTGAAATTATTCAATCTCCTATTTAATTTCATAGTAAGGTCCCTCTGTGGAGGTTAGTGTAGCTGATTACACCCCTTCTGTAACTCTCTTTACTGTGGCAGCAAGTAGAACTCAGCCGAAGAACGAAAAAAGAGATGAGCGGCACCGTGCTGTAACCACCGAATATAGTTTGGTGGCTGTAACCCGCTTTGTAGTAAAGGGGTCGCATCCTTTCAATACAGTTAAATCTCCAGAATGGATGTCCTGACAGTTTTGGAATTGCACTTTATTTTCTTCTGTTCTTATTCTATCATTACAAAATGTACAAAATGACGATTAAAATTGAACTTTATTTTTTTATGTTGCGCTTATTCTATCATTTTACAATGACATACTTTTCACAGAATAATACTTACTTAATACATGTTAACAGAATGAAAATGCATATCAGTTATAATAATTTTATAGAAACATAGTTGGCTTTTTTTCATTTTTTTCATATCAACCCTCTTCCTGGAGATCTACCGTCCTGTGGGTTTTCACTCCAGCCCTAACAAAGCACACCTCATTCGACCGCTATAGAGCGCTTGTTAAGCTGTTCATTAGTAGAATGGGGTGTGCCAAATTACGGTTGATATGAAAACCCACAGGATGGTAGATCTCTAGGTGCAGGGTTGGGCAGCCCTGATATAAAGTATTGTATCGGTATCGAAAAGTTTCAAGCAGTACCCAACCCTAGTGGGGGGGGGGCTGGTATTCCTCTCCTCCCTCCCCAGAGTCGGTGGTCCAGTGTGCGGACGGGTGGGCATGACGAAAGTGGCGGCAAGCGGAAGAGGGACTGCGAGCCAGGGTCCGCTGGAGATGGGGGGGGGAGTGGGCAGCAGGGCACTCCGTGGGCGACCACCTCGGAGGGCAGCGGAGCTGTTGGGTTGGGCAGGCGGAACAGCCCCCGAGGCAAGCCATTCCGTGGGTGAATTGAAACCGACCTTTTCTTTTGTCACTTATTTATACACTAAAGCACTGAATGTTGTGTGGATTACGGTAGGTCCTGTGGTGGGGGGGACACTTACCTGTGGAGGGAAGGCTGAGCTGCCCAGCGGGGTCTCTAAGTGGTGGGAGGGGGAACAGAGGGAGAGAACTGGCATTCCCGCTAGGGAACTTCAGTTGTAGCCCCAGCAACAACAAAAAAGACATAGACAGTGGGGCAGACCAACAACACACAAACAAACATATCAAACAAAGACATCCAACAGAATCATTACATCAATCAAGTGAATTAAAGTGCAATACAGCCATGATTAAAAATATCCCCCGCTGTCCCGAGATGTCCAGTGTTACCAAGCAGTGAATTCCGTGGTTGGTGTGCTGTCTTTGAGATTGTGGGATACCTGGAAAATAGGGGTAAGGGATTCGGGATCAGGATTGCGGTGCCGCGCCTGGGTTTTCCAGTTTCAATTTCGATACGCTGTCTTTACAAGCACGGAGCAAAAGTACCGCTATCACACTTTAGAGAAGTCCACAAATCTTTACCGCTATTGTGCCTAAGACCTTTAGCATGTGCAAAAACTTTTAGCACACTCAACTCAACTAATGGCTCAAGCATTTTATTTGGTGCAAAACAAATGCCATGACCAATTATTGGTAATGTTATTGGTGTTCTGGCCCTTTGTGTTAGCTTGACTAATTTTGTGAACATACTGACATACAGTAGTTCATAAGGCTATGCATAATTAGTATTACAAAAATTCAGACCTTGAAAGCAGAACTTACTTTGAGATGTCAATTTTCGGAAGAATACCAGGGCCAGAAAAGTAATCAGATTTCTGGGATGTTTTAATGTACAGTATAAGAAAACTTGCTAGTTTAGAGAGACAGTGGGCCATTGACCAACATCATCCAATCATCCATCATCCAATGTAAACAGAAGAATGCTGCACTGCATATTGAAAGTATTATTTTCTTCAATGTACAGGTAACAAAGATAACAATTAAAAAAAAAAAAATGTACTCCCTTTCAGGAGATACAGTGCACTCAAAGTGTTAGGACAGTGACATGTTTTGTTTTGTTTGTTTTGGATGTGCTCAAATTAAAGCTGAAAACTCATAGTTACTGTTCCATTTCAAATCCAATTTGCTGGAGTACAGAGCCAAAACAAACAACAACAAACAAATGTGTCACTGTCCTAACACTTGGAGTGCACTGTATATCCAGCTAGAAATATTTGGTTCTCTGAGGTTTAGAAGAAACATTCACAACTTGTTAATATTTGGTGTCCTGGATGTCCCTTAAATATTAAATTTAACTGGGGTCGTATTTTACAGGGTTGATATTGAGTGTGTTTGATGGGTCATAGATGCCTATCATCCTGGATTTGTTTCTTATCACAAAACCATCTACCTCTCTCTTCCAGCATCTGGCATGCTCTAATTAACTGCATGTGCAGAGCTATGAAAACCTCTATGAGCTCCTAAGAACGTTCCACATCCACATTGAACCACACCTGATCCAAGAGGCAGACAAATTCACTGTTATGGCATTTATTTATTTTTTGGCTCTGATATTTTAAGATTGATTTATGACTTATTGTCATCTTAATTTCACTTAATGTATTTCCAAGCTCTTGAAAATTGTCATTGTACTATCATTGATAACCTACAGCCAGTGTATTCTCATTCTTGGATTTAATTCAGCTTCCAGCATTATTCATATAGTTATAATAAACATAAAGGAAATATATTCTACTGTATATAGATATATAAGATATATTCTATATATCCTCAGTGTGTTGTAGACTTTATATTTCCTGTTTGAAATGTCCCTAATCACTGTCTTGCTATTGATGTTATTGTGTGTTAATTTGACCCTCAGTCGAACACAGAAATGTACTGTATAGTACTGACTAAATAATCACATCAGGGAAAAGGGAAATCTGTACCAAAAGCATGCCACTGACCTTTGCTGAAATTGATTAATCTGACCGAAAAGAACATACGGGATTACTTTCTGTTTATTTTAGTGTTCCCACAAGTTTTGTGCTTTTCCTTTGTGTTATAGCATACAGGTGGAGTCATGTTACTCAGACCAATACCAGTTAAATATCTCCAGCACAACAAAGGATGCACAAAAATATATTGTCATGTAAAATAAGTTTAAAATTCCATAACATGGAAGTGGAAGCTTTTTAAGAGTATAGTCTTATTTTCTAGGGTTGCTCTGTAGCGCCCGTGAACCAGAGGGAACAAGGGCGACCAGTGGCAGTGATTTTATCAACTTGTCGTTCGACATGTCCCTGACAAGGGAGGCCTCATTGTTCAACAGGAAGTGCTTTCACTCGGCTGGTGGTGGAAAACTCTGTCTGTATTAGACTTAACCGTTTCAATGGAAGCATAAGCGTTAACTAGCCTTTGTGTGCTTTGCCATTGGCCACATTACAAAAACAGGATTGAGCCTCACAATATGTCAGAGCTAAAACATCCATTTTCAAGCTGGTTTTTGTCTTGGCAGGGGATGTGATGGATGTCAGCAACAGGGCTAAGGTGCAGAAGAGCGGGAGAACTAGAACCAGTAATGTCAGTTTAATTAATATCGTGTTTTTTAGGTTCTGGCTTTCTGGCTTACATACCCTGTGAATGATCTCTGATTCTGATAATCTCAAAGGAGAGGTCAATGCACCGAGCAGCTGTTCCTCTTATTAACCAAAATGAAATATGCAGAGAAAGAGTTGCTATAATTCACAGCAAAGGTATCAAATAATTTTGCCTAAATAGAGTTGCATCCAAATATTCAGATACTTTTGCTCCATTCAAGAAATTTTTTCTCATCTTTCTCTTGTTTCTGTCCCCTTTGTATGAATCTGGGTGAGGAGAACATGGCCGTGACTGAATATGATCCCTGTTCCCTGCCCTCAAAGGAGTTAAGGGATCTTATCCTTAAGAAACTTAAGAGAAATCATTATGCTGCGTAGTCATTTCTTCTTGTAGTTTATAGCCAGGAGGTAGTCCGCTACAAACCAGTTTAATTTACCTATTGCTCATTATTACCTAAATGATGACATAAAAAGGAGGAGTTTATTTGATTCATTATAATATGGGAGCCTAGAAATAGCTTGTGTGCTGGATTTACTTGATTTGATGTATAAAAAACAGTCTGGTAAAACTTTGATGTTGCTGTCAATGTTCCTTGCATTACATTGCAGAGTTTAAATATGGAAATTAAATTGAGATGGTAAGAACAATGCATGTTGTCAATAAAGAGTTAAACATAGCATTTATGGAGGAGATGGTTTCTGAGATGAAGAAAGTCATGTAGAGCTCATTGTGGCTTGCCAAACCACAGCACGTACTGCAAGTGAAAACACTGCAAATGTCACACGCGTGACCTTACAGGCAACAACAGGCCTTTTTTTCTGATTCTTCCTCAGCCTCAGTGCTCATGCTGAGATAATGAGAGAGGCCAGCCTGCTCTGCTTCTGTCCTTTCTTTTCAGCTTCCTAAGAACCCTGTTTCAGTGCATGAGGTAGCTTTTGCTTCAGGGCTTCTGCAAGCTTCCAATTGAATGTTTAAAATGAGAGAGACACCCCCCCCCAAAAAAAAACATAACCACATTGTGGGCTAGTTTTTTTAGAAAATCTTGAAAAACTTTTATAAAGGAGGAAGAACCCTAACATGTGTTATTAGGATTTATAAATATTGTGGGGTGTGTGTGGACATATGAGGGTGTGTGTGGACATATGAGGATGTGTGCGTACGTGTCTGTGTGTTGAGGGGAGCTGTGTGGTGAAATGATGGAATAAGGGTATATTTTCCAAGAATAAGGGTTCATTTTCCCCCCCTGTAAAAACCAGTAAATCACTAAAACCAGTAAAACATTTTTAAATGAAACTGTGATGCACATCAATAGTGAGGTAAAGGTTCTTAAACAACTTTGGGTGATCGCCTCTGTCTCATAATAGTCATGTCATGGTAACTTCCTAAAACTCCCATCTCAAATTAACACAAATGCTTTGTTAACTTTTTTGCGCAGATGCGTAGTGACCAGGACGCCGGCGCCAAGATTTTTCTCAATTGAGACATTTGTTGCTCCTGCAGCCAAACTATTCATGGAAACCTCAAACTCCGTGTTTTATCTTTATTAGTACACGATTTTCTAAGTAGCGAATCCATTTTACGAGCAACCCCCCACCCAGTCTATACCTACCCATGCGTGGCATAGTGGACAATAGCGTCTATGTGTGCGTTCGTAAATATATTTATTCATCATATAAAATTTGAATTCTGTCGTAGCAACAAGATAAACCAAACAATAGCCTGATCGTATGCCAGAAAAGCAGTGAAAAGCCCTCCTCACTCAAATGCAAAATACTTTCTAAATTCAGTGGTCATTTATTGTCTCGGACAATCTGTTTGAAAAATACACACCAGTTTAGCTTGTTATTACACAACATTGAACGTCTGCATGCAACACCCATATACTGTACCTGCAGCTCTGTAATTCATGTGATTCCGGTTTTATTCACAACTGTTTTATCCAATAGAGGACAGTATATCCTTTTCAACGTTGTTTGTATTTTTTTCTGGGATGTTTTGACCAATAATTTGCAGCCCAGTGTAACATAATTTTTAATTTAGTCAATGTACTATTACGCAAACAGCTAAAGAAAACGTATTCGCTGACGGGAGTTTTTCGTCTGCGATATGAACTGCTTGTAATTTACAGTTCTTCTCGCTAGCTACATAACGCATGCTCGTTTTTCCACCCCATCACTGTTTTGTCCAGTAGGCTATGTTAAATATGGTTATTTTCGCATTTTGAGTGCATTTCACACACTGTAGTGTAAACATTCATTCCTCAGTCGTGTTTTCTGGTTTATGTACCGACTTTTCATTGAAGCTGGAACATTTGGCAGCATTTTCCTGTTGGTGGAATATTATTTTATTGCAGTGTTATCGTACATAATATAGGCTATAGGCTTATCTTCTTGGGCTATACTTCCTGGAAAATACTAATTCCAATGTACTGTGTGCTGATATATAGATGAATGTAAAAGTTTTCCTTGGAGTCATTATGAAAAATACCATCCCAGGGCAAAATAATACATACTGTAGAGTACAGGGGAAACTGGTGTTTAATGAGGTACACGAGTGAATGATTAGGCTACATATTTAGGTGTGTGTAACAGTGTGATATCAATGTTTTCATCTTAAACCATCACAAGGGGCAAATGTATATGCTTTATAATGGACAAAACAAATTTTATTCATGCTATGACATGTATTGAATAGGGTTTTGGACCCATAGATATCTACCCCCCTACACTGATGAAAAGGTAGTAATTCCCACTTGAAAACTATGCAAAAGTGAGTTTTATGATACTAAACATTTGATTTGTAGTTAAATATATAATTATTGTCCCCCAACACAACAAAATCACTAGAATGGCATCTCGCAATCAGGTGAAACACCGGCAAAAATTGGTTTAAAGGTTTTTGAACCGTTATGCACTTTTAACGCACCTTTACCCTTGTGTAGGCTACGTGCCGAATCATATAGTACAGTGGGGATACAAGGTATTCGGGCAGTGACACATTTTTTGTTGTTTTGGCTCTGTACTCCAGAACATTGGAATTTAAATGGAACAGTGACTATGATGTTAAAGTGCAGACTTTAATTTTTAATTTGAGGATTTCTACATCCATATTGGCTGAACCATGTAGCAATTGTAGCCCTTTTTATACACAGCCCCCCCATTTTAGGGGATGAAAAGTAATTGACAACTTAACAAACTTAAAGTCATATTTTATATTTGGTTGCATGTCCTAAATTAAGTGGCATATCCTGCAAGTTTGTAGCCTACATGTAAATTTAATGTAAAGTATTTTGGATGCCATTGATTGAGTTGTATATATTTTTTTAAAGATTGGGATGTTTAAAAACCTTTTTCATCATAACAGTCAGTGCCCCCAAAATGTGAAAAAATGCCCCCGAAAATCAGTTAAGGGGGGCAAAAAAAGCCCTGTAAAAATAAAAGTTAATTTTGTACCCTGATAAGTGGTGTATTCTCAATGTATTAAAACTAGTAGCTACAACGTCCATGATGTGCAGATAATCAGAGCTATCCACCTAATAAGTTTATAAGATCCGCCCTCGAATGCTTTCTTAGCAGCTACAAGCAATCAGCATGACAACATTTTGACAACTGATGTACAATAGCTAAAAGGACATTTTACAAATAGCTGTTCTGAGAAATGTATGTAGAAATCTCTCACGTTTATAACAAGCCAAACCTCACACAAATTGGATAAGTATGAAGCAAGTTCTAGTACATTTTATCAGAGGAAGTCTGCATCTCTCCGTAAACGGCCGTAGTTTAGAAGCGGATCTTGCCCGCCTCAACGTGGCGGACGTGCAGACGTATTGCTGCAACATTCCACAGCGGCGAAAGCGGCATCTATGTATATATATCTATGTCTTCCCCTGGCCCTGCCCCTCACCCACCACGAACACGACTGCCCCTCACCCTTACTCTGGGGCCGCGACCACTGGAGTTTGATGGCTACAGAATGAACCAAGCAGAATTACAAAATGATGATTTTTTAGTATTTTATTAAAATGAACTGTGGTCAAATTTACAGAGCAATAGCTTATATGCTTTGAGCATGTAACGTAGTCTCCATTTACATGATCAAGGTTTGGTCAAACAGCAGTTTATGATTTACAGCAGTTTAGAATTTAGCCATTTGGATAGATTTGGAGACAGTAGTGGACAACAGGGTACATTGTATATATTTTGCATCATAGATCTTTAGTAGTTCTGCCATATTACATTGCAGGCCTTTAGCAGATGGGACTTACACAACCACTTTATCTAGAGCGACTTACACAACTTTTTTTTTTCTCCATTTTGTATATGATATTATCCATTTATACAGCTGGATATATACTGAAGCGATTCAGGTTAAGTACCTTGCTCAAGGGTACAACGACAGTGTCCTACCTGGGAATCGAACCTGCAACCTTTCGGTTACAAGGCCTGTTCCTTAACCATTATACTATCATCCTCAGATTTTACACACTTGTGGTCACAGAGTTTATGATCCAGGAAATGTATAGATTTACCTGTTTCACATATGTAGCTCTCTGTATTTTATTGCAAACTAAATACTTTTTTTTGTGCATTTTTTCAAAGTTTCTTTGCATTTGTGGAACTTTATTTTCAGTTAAATGCAAATGGTAAAACCACCAAACATTTGTCAAGATTCTCTGATGTTCACACCTGGGGCCACATGTATAAACAGTGCTGAGCAGAAAAATATGCTCAGAAAGCCACATAGAAACTCTGTGTACCTCTGCACACGCTGGACACTATACATACGCAATGTTTGGCGTCAGTGTGATATGGCGGCATAGTGACCGAAAGGCAGAATAGAAAATACGAATCTTTTTTTAAAGCAGATTTCCGACTTTCACCCTGAGCGTTCTTTTACGCATTATTTTACTCAGAGTTTTATACATGTGGCCCGTGGAGTTATAAAGCCTTAAACAGAGCAGCCCTTAAATAGGCAAGAATTGTTCACATTTAATTACCAGTTGATTGTTCATTCCAGATGGGGATGCTCAAGGTTCAAACATTTCACACACTGCCTTCCTCGTATACTTTTTGAAAATCTCATTGTTAGTTTGCTGAACTGAAATTGTTGTTGTTCATTTCATACTGTTTTTTTTTTTCTTTCAGTGAACCATTCGAGCCTCTGTGTATCTGGCCATAAAGGGAGATTATTTCCAGGACCTGGGCCTCTCAAAAGCCTTTTTTTTTTGGCATTCAGAAAATACAGGCAGCAAATTTTTAAATGGAGTGAGAAGCAATGGTTTTCTAATCATTCAGTGGGTTGCAGGAAAGGGGTGCAAGTTGTTTATGTAAGTGGAATACAGCCTGTTTATGATCTACTCATTTTTAGCTGCTGCTTATGCGGCTCCAGCTGTGAGATATTTAACGTGATATACTGTAGAGCACATGGTTCTGCCACAAGTGTGGGATGGCTGCACACACACACACACACACACACACACACACACACACACACACACACACAGACTCACACACACACACACACACACACACACAGACTCACACACAGTATCTCATTGGGTCTATTCATCAAGTGAGAGTGGAGGATCACACCCAGAAGCCTAGCAGATGTGGGCCCTCAGACACAGGATGTGGAAAGATCTGAAGCAGGAAATGCACAGTAGCACTTCAGGCTGAAGATAACACATCCACCATCATACGCTGTGAAAGCAGAGCATTTCTGTATCATTCTTACCTGACGATTTCTCATCAGTCAGACTGCTGGTACAGCTATCCAGATATTACAAAAAAATATTGAAGACTTATTTATAACAACATCTCACTGTTGATTCTAAAATAATAATCTATAAGGATCTGTCTGAGCATACATTTACATTTACAGCATGTACCTCTGAATTGCACTGCATTTGATATGAAGAGGTGAAGATAATATAAAAAATATTTGCATATGGATTTGCAATTCATCAATCGCTCAGGAAATATAAGAATTACTCAGCCAACCCCAACCTCATTCACCATATTTTCTTAAGAAAAGACAACTACTACTCATAGGTGGGGGTTTGCAGGGTAACTGTCAGAAATGTAATGTGTATGTAACTAGTAAATCATCTCACATGACAAGTCCATTTCCTCTTTGTTTCTTTAAACATTTTGTTAGAGAGAGAGAGAGAGAGAGAGAGAGAGGAGAGAGGAGAGAGGAGAGAGAGAGAGAGAGAGAGAGGGAGAGAGAGAGAGAGAGAGAGAGAGAGAGAGAGAGAGAGAGAGAGAGAGAGAGAGAGAGAGAGAGAGAGAGAGAGAGAAACCTAGAGAAAAGAAACTAAAACTAAGAAAGCCTACTATAGTCCAGTTTCATAGCAGAGTAAACCCAAACCATACAGGACAGAGGCTTTCAGTGTTTTCACCATCAAATTCCACAGTGGTTGGAAATGAGTTTTGTTTTAATTATACTTTCAGAATTGCAGAGGTATGGGTTTTTTATTTAATCAAACTTACTATAAATCAAAAAAATATATTATTTCAACTTATTGCAAACATGGTTACATTAAATGCACTGTATACATCATATTGGATGCATAGTAGAAATTATGCATATATGCTCATGGTGATAAATGCAAGCAGATTGTCATATGATATATTATGAATGGCAAAAGATTGCAGTCATCAAGACAAGAACAAGTGAGTTTTTTTAAGGAGGAGGAAAGGGAAATTCAGGAGACCACATTATGGTCATTCAGCAGATCTTTCAAGCTTTTTGCGCTCTTCAAGGATGTCACTATTACCGTAACATTTCACAATAGTTTCCATTGGTTTTCATCAGCATTGAACTCACCAAACTGTGCTTCAAAGAAGTAACACTTGCATGTTTTGATTAGATCAAAGGGTGTGTCCTATTCAAAGACACCAAAGGTCTGAGAAACAGCCCCTAAAAGCCTCATTTTACATTAAGAATATAAAAAAGCTATTAAATACAACTTACGGTTATGTATACCTATTTTAGCTTTTGACCTTTTAATTATTTCATATGTCTGTGCAGAATAATCTCTTCTCTGTTGACTGGAAACACAAAAGCATAAGGGAAAGGGACTGTAACCGAGTGAACTGCAACAGAGAAATGCAGTCTTCTTACCCATGACTTCCTTGTTTGGTTTTGATGGGCCTCTCTTACCCAAATGACCAATGGATTCATACAAATATACCGTTCACATACTTAAGCCTTGGAGAGAATTGAGATTCAAGCTGAGAGATCCCACTAAACTGCTGATTCAGCTTCTTAACTCGGGGGATTCGGCAGAGGGCTCTTTTCCGTATTATGACCCTTGTTATGACACGAAGACAATGGCTCTTCAACATATTCTCTGTGCCACGGGTGTGCCCATTCTGTTACTTTATGTGCCGAGTACCTGCTGCCTTATTGTGTAAAAACGCCAGAGAATGCCCCCAGCCTTTGTTAAGACTTCAGTGCCGTATCTTAGATAACATTGAGCAAATACAGTACACATTCAGTGTTGCGAGAACATTAAAAGCCTACGAGTGGCTGATTAGAGAGCAGGCATGTACCTTATCAACAGCTGTGATTTATTAACAGTGCCACTGAATCCACAATATACACCTACAATCAGACTTCAAACAGTATTGTGACTTCTACTCTCACAACTCAATCTCCAGCACAAACAAGTAAAGGAGAAATATCAGGTTGTGTAACATATTCATATCTGTATATGTTGCAGGTCAATGATGTTTAAATGTCAAAGCACAAAGTAGTTTTTCTGCAATCAGATTGATAAATTGATATTCAGTGTGAGAAATTACTGTTAAGGTTCTTCCCATGTTAATCACAGATGATATTTCAGCACTATCAGACGTACTGTTGGTTCTGAAAGTTAATGTTTCCTTAAGACACAATGTACAAGAAAAGATGCAAATAGTCTTGGGCCAGGATTAAATCCTACCACACTGTGATTGGACCTTAACTTAGAATGCATCATTTTACTGGGGAGTTTCTTCTTTTCTTTTTTATTTGTACAACTGTCCTGTTATAGTCTTATACCACCAAGGTCATGAAGTTGTGCGCATTTCAAAAAAGCAGTCCTTGCTTAGAGGACATATTGGCTTTCTAGCTTTTAATAGTTAAATAGGAATCCAACAACTAGTTATCAGAACATCTGAAAGAGGTTTGTATGTATCCTCTGTACTATCGGTTGTTTGTTTCAGTGAGTACTTAAGTGAGTAAGTCAGTGCGTGAACGACTGTGAAGTCATATGCAGGTAACTTTCTGCACACCTCATTTCTAAGATTTAAAAAATGTACAACTGGAAATGCAGAAACAGAAACACTTGAACATCATAACCTGAAAGTGTACCACAGAAGCATTTTGCAGTTTCCCTTCTTTGTCATCTCGGGCGCTAAGTTTCATGAGCAATGCAACTGCCGCTCAAGTCATTACGTTTTCTTTTCTTCTCTTGTGAGGCCAGGCTGCATCACCACATCCTCATCGACAGCAGCGCTTCTGTATGAGGCTAACATTGCCCTCTCTCAGTAGACAACAAGCATGAACCGTGTGCTGTTCTCATGCCTTTTGTCACATACTGCATGCTGACCCAGTATTCTCTGCCCATGTACGTATGGTCCTATCTCAATGCTGTTGAAGGAAACCTTCTGCAAGAAAACCTATGTACTAGTCACTGATGTCAAAAGGACCCATCTCAATAAACCAAATGGGACATATGTTGAATCGGTGACGCTGTTATTTATTGGACAAGGGGGTTAAAGTGTATTGTTTCTTGACTTGCCTGAATTGCTTCAAATATTCCACAGCTATATCAAAGGGTCATATGTCATGAAAACAAATTATGTATCATCCAATAACTACTGTAATGTGAATTGGTGAATTCAAATAGAGTGCTCATTTTGGGATAGCAGCATAACTTATTTGGAGAGGTGCCATCGATACTGGTGTCTGGGTAAAAGGTTTGATTAAAATCCAGCTGCTCTGTCTAATGGACTGAAGGTTACTTCAGGGGAAAAGAAAGTTTCCATATCCCTTCTTTATAATCATTCAAGATCCAGACTGATGTAAGTCACATGCTTCTCACAGCCTTGAATGTAATCTATATGGTTTCCTGGGAAATCTTACCCCCTGGAAATTAGTGAAGAGATGACAATAGCAGTTTAAAAAACAAAACTGCCTTTCATTGTTCATATACTCAAGCCAAACAATCTTTAATCTTTTGCAGTGAATGAGATAATTCTAGAAAGCTCACAATACAGGACGTTGCAATTAATGCTACATGTTCCTGCACATTTCCTCCAAACCTTCCATGATGTGAAGCAGAATATAAATTAAGCAATATGCTATGTTGTAACATAATGTTAATATGGCCATCTTGAAGTGCGAATGTGTTTTTTAAGGTTTGTTGTTTTTCAATAAAAAAACTGCATTTGTTTCATTCATGTGTCTATCTTTAATTTTCTTCATAATAATCACAGACCAATTACAGGTGGCATAATGATATACCACCCGAGACCTTGAAAGAAAAAACAACGTGTGTTTGAATACAGGAGATTACAAATATGTGAATAACTGATGGCAGCATGCTGAGTGAGAGCTGGCTGAGATCTCACTGATTTCCCCCATTATTAAGTTGTGATTTTCCATTTGAAGATTGTTTTTCCGAACCTCAGTAAGTTTCTTTTTTTTGGGGTATAATGTTTCTGATAAATGGTTCACTATTATTCTTTGGAATTTAAGTATAAAAATACGAAAAAAAACACTTTTTTCTCACATTTGGTATAAGTGGGCTGAGCGAGTTTTGGAAGAACACTCCTCAATTAACAAATGCTTTAAAAATGTCCTCAATACACCAAATTAGATCATAGACTTTCTAAGGAAGAGATCATTCATATGATTATAGGCTTTCTTCAATTGCATGGAATGGTCATTTGTCAGCACAAATGACAAGATTAGTTGTAGTGCATTAACATAGGCTAATTTTTAAATAGGCATTGGACAAGGCTTGCCTATAGCTTCAAACAAATTGTGTTTTTTGTTAATATCTGAATTCATGTCAATTAATTTTGTATTTATCATAACATAATTAATTGTGCAATCTATTTCTGTGTGTGGGCCTTGTGTCCAGGCACATCTGCTTGTCCTGCCAAGTTTGGCAAAGCTTGCAGCCCGACAGACAATGGTTTACATCCACAGGTACAAATTTCAGAACTGCAGTGAAACAAGGCTCTACATCTTGGAAGATAAATAATATTGATTATGGCCTAGATTCCAAAAACCACTGCATCGCTAGATAATTTTAGAGCCATTCACAGTCAATAGTCCAAGATAATCATTGCTTCTTGTGTTTTCAGGAAACTAGGCTCTTATTATCATGTATGCATCACAATAAAATCTAATAAAACATTTTCTACACATTTATTAATAATCAGAATAGAACTTCTGATGCACTGACCAAAGTTTTTGAAGTTCACGGAGCTAGCAAGCCAACATGGCACATTTTCAACAATATCTCGCTAGGTAATTAATGCCATTTTAACAGTTTGCTTAGTAATGCAGCACAACTCATTCATGTTTATATCAATATAAAATTGGCGAGGATGCGAGTAACACAATTGAGCAAATACAATTTGAATTGCCACATTCTTAATAACATGCTATGTCTTACTATATACTATCATACATTTTTATAGAGGCACTACTATGGACCTGCCACCTTGAGTTGGCTCCAGCCTCGCTCGCTATAAGGTATGCCAGGAGAATGTTACGAGGTCAGAGAAATATTTCCAGACCAATGGTCTCTCAAAACGCGCTCACAAAGGTCAGAAACAAGACCCCGGACGAAACTGTCAACCGGGGAGGAGGGGCGGATGGCGGGACGTAGGCCGCTGTAGAGTAGGAATGTTGTGTATGAATTACAATTTAAATAGATGAATAATTTCTTGTGCCACAATTTCAGCACCCATGGCAGACAGCATAAAGAGTTATGTTCTGTGATTCTACTGTACATTTAAAATAGTACATTGTAGACGCTTACAATTTCAAGATCATAAAATACAAATGACAAAATACTCTAAATGAATTTAAATATGTAGGCTATTTAAAATTCATGCAGCCTATTTGAAATACTATACACCCCTGTCACTCCAAAACCTACACCAGAACAGTTGACTGAAATCTGTCTGGCTGGTTAGTGAACTTTAATATGGACAAATCATTCTTCTAAAACATTTGATCAGTTATTTCTGAAAACCAGTGTACTGCAGTGTTGAGCATATAAAGTATACTCACCTGAGAAAGCATATGGTGGATAAAAAGCAGACTGACCCCTGACCTCCAGCTTGAGTGCAATGTTCAAGACTCTGGATTAATATATGACTACATGACAGAGAACTGCTCTTCAGATAAACAACCTTATAGTGATAAACTACACTTAAACTTACCTCTGTATATCTTATTCATTACTTATTTCTGCTTTAATCAAACTAAGACAAATACTCAAAGGTGAACATCTAAAACACAAAACATCTATCATTTTCACGCACACACACATTGTGTGTGTGTATATATATATATATATATATATATATATATATATATATATATATATATGCATCACTATAATACGAAAATATTTGCACAGCAATCTCTTATTCATTTGGCTATATTTTCCCACATATTGCTATTACACAGGAATACTACTGGCGCAAGCAAGCATTATGTGGATTAGGCTCATTACGTGCGTGCCTACGTGCGGTTTAATTAAAGGGATACTCGTGCGTTCTATAAATCTATCGTTGTGTTTCTCTTTTCATGAAAGTAAACGGACAAAATTAAATATTTGAATTGCAAGACAGAATAAAGTTCGTTTGTGGCTCGTGCGCATAAAGCTGTGTGTACATTTAGTAGCCTAGGGTAAAACAATTTACGTCGTCTAAAACTACAGCACTGTGAAAAGAGAATGAAGACATTTGTGTGCAGGAAAAGGGTAAACAACTGAAACAACTTTTCCAAAAGGTGGCACTGTTGAGTTTTCATAACGAAAGGCTGCCATTGTTTCTGATGCGCTCTCCAGTCTGGCGCGCCGGTGGTCCACATATGCTTCTGTGCTTGCTAAGATTTATTTAAACCAAACAAACAAACAAAATACAAAGAATAGCACCATTACCCTTAAAGTAAGCTACTTAAGTTAAAACTTGAAAATAAATAAACAATCAAATCGAAAAATGAATGAATTAATTAATAAATATATAAATAAATAAGTAAGTAAACAACTAAATAAAGTTAACAGAAAATATTTCGTTTGCCAATACGAATACGCAAAAGAAGCAACACTACTTTAGCCATGAGACCAAAAAGGGAATTAAGCGAGGTAAGGGCTGTGTGTAGACAACGCCACAGTGCCAAATTGTGATTTAATTTGACTAAATGCTAAATAATGCAGTTGTATCTTATTACAACCGATATGTCATAATTAGACACATGTGGGACTCTGTATTTAACTTGTCGTATGCTGCCGTGTTGTACGAGTTACCATAAGCAGTAAACTAGACTTGCATCTAACACGCGACACAGACAGTTAATTATTATCCTTGGCAACTTTTTTTTTTTAAACTTAAAACACAGTAGGCTAAGAAATAGTTAATATTTTTAGTCCCAGCTGATAGTCAGCTGATAGTCTTTGACAGTTGAGGAAAGTTTTGTTTCTAACTATTATGCAAATCAGTTTTCAGGCCGAGCGAGCCCATTGGCTCTGAGTCTGAGTCAATTCCCTATTTCAAACCTGACGTCAGGGCAGCAAAACTCTGCAATGCTTTTAAACTCATCTGCTTGGTGATCCCTCAAAAATTCTCCAACAAGCCTGGGGTAATTTTTACACGAACACAATTAGCCTATTACTTGCACATCTTACAATTTCAAATGCACGCAATGCATTACTTGAAGAAGCAATGAAGAGGTAAATGTTTGACAAGAGAAGCTACCGATATTTTGCAAAGAAAGGAGAGTGGACGAACGTATGCACTACTCTGGTCCGTGTATGAGCGTCCGTGTATGAGACTGCACAGGAAATAAATAATTTTATGAACGCCGCGGCAAAGCGAAAATACTTTTCTTGGTTTTGAATAGATAAATAAAAAAATCAAGCTGGCTCACGCTTTTTCAAACCAGCAAAGTTTGACAGCTGGTCTTCATCCCCTCTGGAGGACTGTCAACAGCAAACGGATGGCATCGGAACTGGCAATGAGCAACTCCGACCTGCCCACCAGCCCCCTGGCTATGGAATATGTTAATGACTTCGATCTGATGAAGTTTGAAGTGAAAAAGGAGCCGGTGGAGTCCGATCGCAGCATCAGCCAGTGCAGCCGCCTGATCGCCGGGGGATCCCTCTCTTCTACCCCGATGAGCACGCCTTGCAGCTCGGTACCCCCTTCTCCAAGCTTCTCGGCGCCCAGCCCGGGCTCCGGGAGCGAACAGAAGGCACACTTGGAGGACTTCTACTGGATGACGGGTTATCAACAGCAGTTGAACCCGGAGGCTCTGGGCTTTAGCCCCGAAGACGCCGTAGAGGCGCTGATCAACAGCACTCACCAACTTCAGACCTTCGATGGCTATGCTAGAGGGCAGCACTTCGCTGGTGCAGGCGGAGCAGGAGGCACCATGGGTGGGGAGGAGATGGGATCCGCAGCCGCGGTGGTTTCCGCAGTTATCGCGGCTGCTGCAGCCCAGAACGGAGGTCCTCATCACCATCATCATCATCACCATCACGCTGGGGGTCATCACCAGACTCTCGGGGTCCCCACCAGTGGGAACTCCGGAGGAAGTCACCAACATGTGCATTCGGACGACCGGTTTTCGGACGAGCAGCTGGTGACAATGTCAGTGCGAGACCTCAATCGGCAGCTCCGGGGGGCCGGCAAAGAAGAAGTGATCAGGCTGAAACAAAAGAGGCGGACCCTCAAAAACAGAGGCTATGCGCAGTCCTGTCGCTACAAGAGGGTCCAGCAACGCCACGTCCTGGAAGGCGAGAAAACACAGCTCGTTCAGCAAGTTGATCACCTCAAACAAGAGATCTCGCGACTAGTTCGGGAAAGGGATGTCTACAAGGAAAAATATGAGAAGCTAATCGGAAATGGCTTCAGAGAAAACGGCTCGAGCAGTGACAACAACCCTTCATCTCCAGAGTTTTTCATGTGAGTGTCGGCATTGAAAAAGAAGAGAAAAAAAAAAACAATTCAAGCTTTTCAACGCCTTCATTAAAACTTTCCATGCGAATCATTTTTATGGCGCTTGCTAGGCCAAGAAACACATTTCCCAACCTTTTGGCCTTTTTTATTTTCAAATTTGAGAATTCGAGTTAACAGAAGTTGTGGGGGGCATGCAATAGAAAGATTGAACTTGTATCAAAAAGTATGTTCCTGTAAGGGCCTGCTCTTTGAAACTTGCCATTAATTTCATTTTTCTTATACATAAATACATACAATTAATATTGAACTCATGGGAGTTTTTCATCATTGTTTTTGGGCTTGCTGTGTTTTTTTTAGGGAAACCATTTTTTCTATGGTTGTTTTGCTCATCTTTGTACATACCATGTGTGTCGTTAATGTATTCATTCGCCAATAATACACAATCTAAGTGTCAGCCATTTTTTTTTTTTTTGCATCTTTAAACCTACAACAAAAAAGGAAAAACCTGCCAAAATCAACTGCAACTACCTTCAATAGTAAGTCTTTGGCCTCTTTTTCTATTAGCCAACTCGGAGGATTAAGTCTACCATTTTTACCCACATACCATTCGTCATACTTGCTATTCTGAGTTTTGCAACAAAACTGTAACAGTTTAGAAACGAATTATTGTTTAAAAGAGACTATATATTATTAAACTGCCCTGCATGCTGGACATGCAGGATATGGTATCTTTTTCCTTTCGTTTTTGTGCTTGAAAACGAACTTTTGGATGACTCCGCATGGCATTCATAACTTTATTTTGCCTTATCACTTTTTTTGTGGATTGAAAAAAAAGTGTGCGGGACACGCTCAACCAACCCCTCCTGTGAAATTATATATTCATATCTCAGCAATTATGAATTGAACGCCGTCGGCTCTGGCTTCCATAGAATTTACTGCACTGACGCATTCTCGTTGAAAGCTGTCATACTGGGATCCATGTTGCGAGGGGAAGGACTTTACCATTTCTGAAAGGAATCGATCCCTCTCTGAGACTAA
The DNA here is from genome assembly GCA_022702515.1 of Ilyophis sp. 1 JC-2022. Lineage (NCBI taxonomy): Eukaryota > Metazoa > Chordata > Actinopteri > Anguilliformes > Synaphobranchidae > Ilyophis > Ilyophis sp. 1 JC-2022. The sequence goes on from CM040400.1 coordinate 72,994,429, forward strand.
AACTGTTGCTTAAAGCGGTTTGTTTATTTAATGAATACCACATCTTTATGTATTGGGAAACTCTGGAATGCTATTGATTCCTAGTATATATTGTAATTAAGTATAGACCGTTTTATATTCTGTAAACTTAAAAAATGACATGGTTATGCTACAGGATGTTATTAAAAAGGAACGTGGTAGATAAATTAGGTTTACTTACTTAGACGTAGTTTTGAAAGTCCTGTGCACTAAATTGATTGTTCTTTTTTCTGTTTTATATTCTGTTTGTGTAAAGGGGAGGAGCGTTCAAAATAGCCTATGTAAAATAAAATTGGATTGTTCGCAACCCGATCCTTTGAATAAGTAAACAGAGCTTTTTCTGCAGCATGTGCTTACAGCGAAAACAGAAGTTTGACAGATGTAGCCTTTTTATACCACTGACTGTATTTTAAGCCAAAGTATTAAATGGGGGGGGGGGGGGGGCTCAACTAGCACAACGATAACCATGCATTTAAAACGTATTATTTTAAAAGGAAATTGAAGTATTTTGGACTGAATTGCACTAAGATATAACCTGCAATCATATATTACATAATAGAAGCTGTTTAGAACGCTAATTAGCAGTTATTATTGACATTACTGGAGAATTTAATAATGCGATTTTAACAGGTGTGTTATCATGCAGGACAAGATGTTATTGTTTGTTTTTGTTTTTTTAAAGGTCGATTTAATCGTTTCCAAGGCAATAATATAATAATCGGTCATGTATGGACATTGATATGTGGTCAGGGATTGATACCCTGCTTGTGCAAAATGTGGGAAATATCAATCATCAATACTTGTTTTAAGATATGTTAATTAAAATATTTCTTTTTTTATATATTTTGCTGTGCAAAATTGTCTTTCACTAACCATATGTGATGTTCATATGTGCTTTTTCCCCTTACATACAATTAAACAATATGCAATAATAAAACAGTGAAATACGGCTTTTCATCTATTTTTTTAGTCCCGTCGGCACACGCTAATTTAAGACATACAGATTTAGCAAAAACATTTTTTAATTGCTTCAGTAATATGTGTCCTGATATTTAGGCTACATGTTATCTGTAAATAATCTTGCCGTTTCACATGTGTTCTGAATCTGTAACTTGATAACAATACTTTCTCCAGGCTGTTGCCAGGGAGATGCGAATATAGGTGTCCTCCGTGGGAAATGAAAGAACAAGTAAGCTATAGGTTACCATTTGCTATCTTCAAAAATCTCAATTATGTCTCATCAGTTTCATTTTGGCATGTTAGCTCTGTGTTTGTTCAAGTCACATCTGCGTGGATCGTAGCGACCTTGCAGCTCTACACAGGTGCATGAAAATGAGACATGTGCCTCTATATTCCTTTGAAATTTTGTCACATACATTATTTCACATGAATACCTTTTTTACTAGAACCATTTCCATTTGATAAGCAGTCTAATGTGAAGTTATAACGTTCAAAAGTTTGGTTAGCTTTAACGTTGTTAAATAGCCGAATATTTTATCATATGAGTTTTTGGTTTAAATTAGAACAGACAGCGCAACAGAAACATTGAGTGTGTAAAACGAGACCTAACAACTCTTGTCAGTCCTTTTTTTAACAGACAGAACCGTTTTGTGGTTTCTGCAGTAGGCTATATATAGTGTCAAATGCAGTTGATGCAGTTGTGGAGTATACAGACTTTAATGCATTGTGTTTCCTAATTTCATTGTTGATATTATTGTATTCACGTTGAATTTTGACCACCGTTGAATAACTTACAATATGATTCACTCAAACTGCCTTTAACTCATCCTAATAATGGATTAGGCCTATGTGATAAACATTTACTCTTGAATTTCTTCAGGTGATTTCCCATTTGCAACTTTGAACCTGCAAAGTTGGAGTCATTTCGTAACTAGTAAAAAGGTAATTTAACTAATGAGTGACATGCATAGTGTCAATTTCATGTACGTATAAGGGCCATTTCACTGCTGTATCCACAATTTTGTCATTCTTGTGATTAGTAGGTCTTCTGCGTTTTTGATTTTTTTCGGAATGTATGTGCATATGCAAATATTCCTAAGGAAAAAGTGTGTGTGTGTGTTTGTCTGTTTGTGTGTGCTTCTTTATTTATGTCTCCTGATTTTGCCATATCTACATGCCACAGTCGTAAACATTTGTGCATGTATTGTGCACTTTCATGTACACGTTCATCTCTGTAGTATATAATACAACTTCTGTAATGGGACAGTGGGCAGGCAGTAATTTATGTGCATTTAAAGAGCTATGTAATGGATAAAAGTGAGTAAACAATTTTTTAGGTAAAGTTTTTTGTGACTGCAAGTAAAGGGAGGGTAAGATTAAAAAACGACTCTGTTAATAGCTGCGGATTTCACACAAAAGAGCAGAAATTTGACGTGAGAAGATATGGCTGCTGCTACAGATTGTGGAAGGTTTTGCATAGTTGCAGTGTCATATTGTACTTGAGCATATCCCTGCATGCAGTTTCCGTTTATCACAACAGTGATGAAGTCCTTGACCAAGTCCTTAGGATGTATTTCTTAAAAATTGTTGTTGCAATATTCTGAGAGATTTTATTTGCCAGTGACCTGTCTGCTCCATAAGGACCTTCTGTGTGAAGGCTGTGTCTACTGACACATGTGGTTTTAAATGTCTGACATTCAATTCATTTTAGGGAAAGTGATCATTTGCTAATCTGGCTATGTGCTCATTTCAAACTGAATTTCAGATTTCTTCAAATTTAGGAGGTAAAAGTAGGGTTTTTTCTTGGTCCCACAAGGTAATATAATGGCATGCTTCCATTGTAATAGGCCTACAGCCAAGCCCAACAAAAGTACTTGGAATGGCCTATGCGCACGTTTATAAAATACTGAAAATTCCTCGCACTAACTGGCTGGAGTCCAGTTACTATTTTCCTTCTCACAAACATTGAAAATGTGATTGATATTTATGATCAAAATATAATACATGTATAGAGGATACAGATGTGTGTGTTTATTATTATTATTATTTTAACACCGTCATAAAGCTATTATGGTGTACAATAACAACAAGTGAAAGGGAAACTGTGCACGTGGGCATGCATGTGTGTGTGTGTGTGTGTGTGTGTGTGTGTTTGTGTGTGTGCAAGAGGAGAGTGAGGAAGACATGATCTATGTACCTAACAGTAGCCTAACTGTTTTAATTTATTTTGGGTCATTAGCAAGTGTTTCAGTTAGCTGAGCAATCCATTGGCAAGTAATCCCAAACGTTTCTCTCAATTGTCTCACACTGAAGTGTTCTCTTTCTTAAAGAATATAATAAACTAAAAGGTAAAACAGTGCAATTCACTAAAATCAGAGTAATCATTTCAAAGTGTTGGCTAAAGTGTGGAGGCAAATCCTTCCATTAGCTCTATCATATTGCACTCAATGCTAGCAAATAGGCTTTCTCACTATGAGCAGAACAGATTAAAGGGTGTTTATGTCCTCAATGTACCTTGAATTAGGGCACAGAAAATAAAATGTACCACAGTTATCCACAAGTTCAAATAAATTTGTGGATATAAAAAAATAGTGAAAAATTTTATCATCTAAAGAAAAAAAACAAAACACAAAATCACCAATACATTACTATTCCAGGTGGAAAACCTAGCATGTTAGCAGAGACCACCCCTTAGATTCCGTTAATTTACTTCTCCTTACTTTATTGTGGGAAACCACATGTCAAGGTGTGAAAGTGTTCTGGATTTCTCGTGTGCAGATCGCCAAATGTGCATGTATGTAGTGGTGCTCGAAAGTATTTAAACCCCTTCACTATTTGCAAACTTTATTGTGTTGTAGATTTAATTTTAAATGGATAAAATTGCCAATCTTTGCCCATCAATAAGTATTCATACCTTTTGCTTTAATGTATGTTTAAAGTATCATATTTAATATTTGGTCACATATCATTTGCATGCAGTTACTTCCTGAAGTCTGTGACACATCAACATTAAAAGACTCTCAATATCTTATTTTCAGGTAATGTTACAAGCGATACTATAACCTCTCTGCATTTGAATTGATCTCTATTGGGGGGTGAGACTAGATTCAGCTGTACATTACGCTGGTACAGTATGGAACACATGACTGGCGAAATGGGTGTAAGTCCTCAAGGGTCTAAGGTATCAAACGAGCCCCAAACCATCACTCTATGGCCAGATATGGAGTAGATGTGGATGGATCACTTTAAGGGTTTCTTCTCCTGACTTTTTCCCCCATAGAGTTCTATAGGAAATTGAGTCAGAAGAAATAACCCTTGCAGTGATCCATCCACATCTACTCCATATCTGGCAACAGAGTGATGGTTTGGGGCTTGTTTGATAGCTTGGACCCTTGAGAACTTACACCCATTTCGCCAGTCATGTGTTCCATACTGTACCAGCGTAATGTACAGCTGAATCTAGTCTCACCCCCCAATTCCCATAGAGATCAATTCAAATGCAGAGAGGTTATAGTATCGCTTGTAACAGTAACTGAAAATAAGATATTGAGAGTCTTTTGATGTTGATGGGTCACAGACTTCAGGAAGTAACTGCATGCAAAGGATATGTGACCAAATATTAAATATGATCCTTTAAAAATACATGAAAGCAAAGGGTATAAATACTTATGTAAATGAGATATTTCAGTTTTTGATTTTGAATAAATTAGCAAAAATTTCTAAAAAGATGTTTTCCCTTTGTCATTATGGGTTATTGAGTGTAGATTGATGGGCAAAAATGGCAATATTATCCATTTAAAATTAAATCTACAACACAATAAAGTGTGCTAAAAGTGAAGGGGTTTGAATACTTTCGAACACCACTGTATATGTATATATATATATATATATATATATAATTAACAGCTGCAAAATTTTTACATATTATGCCCCTGGGCATGGGCAAGCATGGGTCAATAGCCATAGCAAGCCACACTTTATCCGATTCCTGGTTTCTTTGTTCAGGTCCAGAGGGAGGCCTGTTTTCAGGGAGCCATGTGTTAAAAGGTTCAGGCCCATGTCTGGGGCTGTGTTAATCCTCCGGGAAAGGAGAGGTGATGGAGGACATGTGGAAGTGAAAGTGTGGTGTCAGAAATGTAGTTAAATAACCAGCATTGTAGGAAAATGCTAGTGTTAAGCAGCGCCACCACATCCATTTCCTGTGTGCATCAACCCAAGCGGGAGGTGTCTCTTACGAGGACACCAGTATTCGCAAGCAGCACTCTTAATCAGGGGTATGCAGTTTGCAGCAAAACCCCACAGCCTAATTGCCAAAATGCTAACATTAGCTGCGAGTGTATATTACTACAATTTAATTCTGAATTAATCAAAGCCTTAAACACACCACAGGTTATTAATCATGTTATCTTTGAAGAATGGCATCGCAGAGTAATTCAAAAAGCATTGTACTATCAAAGTAAAAATATACTGTGCATTGCATTTATTTAACCAATTGCATCTCTTCAACCAATTTCATGCTCAGAAATATGACGAAGCTATGAAGCTATGACAGAATATTGACTCAAAATTGTTTACCATCGTGTAAACGTGCCCCTTATTGTTGGGTTTAATGAGATGACTACTACCAATACTTGAGTTGTAATTTTGTAATAGTGTTTCCTTCTGAGGTCAATGAGAGGAAGTATTTAAATTCATATATATTGACATTAATCATTAGTATAGCCTACATTACACTTTACCATCTGTGAGCTGAAGCAAGAGTCTGTTTCTAAGGAAGTCAGTATGTGGTATTATAATATTTAATTGTCCTATCCCAAAAATTACTTTGTGTCAGGCTTTATAGTTTCTTGTGTGTGTTTATACAGTGCACTCCAAAAGTGTTAGGACAGTGACATATCTTGTGTTGTTTTGGCTCTGTACTCCAGCATATTGGACTTGAAATTGAACAGTATGAGGTTAAAGTGCAGACTTTCAGCTTTAATTTGAGGGTCTTTACATCCATATTGGGTGAGCCATTTTTAGACATAGTCCCCCCAATTTTAGGGCACCAAAAGTAATTGGACAAATTGACTTGATATATTATTTTCAGATACTCTTACAAGCCATACTATAACCTCTCTGCATTTCAATGGATCTCCATGGGAATTGGGGGTGGGTCTAGACTAAGCTGAAATTACATGGGAATAGTATGGAACACATGGTTGGCTAAATGGCTGAGGTATCAAACGAGCCTCAAACCATCACTCTGCTGCCAGATAAGCAGTAGATATGGATGGATGACTTTAAGGGTTGTTTCTCTTGACTTATTTTTCTATAGAGTTCAATAGGAAAATTAGCCTAGAGGGGTGACAATCTAGGTTACATCAAAAACGTGTCAATTTAGCTCAGGTTTTTAAGATATAGCCTGGCTACATTCTAGCCGGTTAAAAGATTACAGCTGGCTTGTCCGTGAGGTGGATGGCCAGAGCGCCTTCTGATCCTGGTTGGAATTTGTGCTGGTCGCCCCAGCGACGCCGTCTGGTTGTCGCCTGGTTTGCGTCTTTGTCCGTCAGTCGGAAACAAACCATCGGTCAGAAGTGTTAGTTCATTTCACGTTCTATGGTTAGATGCCAGAAGGCAAGCTAACCCGTCTCTCTGCAGCTTTTGTGATGCCACTGCAGCTCTGTCCAGATAGGTAGCTGGCACAAAATGGAGTTTGAGACCGAAGTCTGGAAAGTCAGAGTTTTATGTCCGAATTTTATGACCGTTCTCGTATTTTTGAGCTACGTGATTGGATCATGATCTACGGACGTTACGCTGTGGCCGTGTTGTAAATGTCTTTGGGTTTCCTGTGGAATTAATGGAAATGTAGTCTGTTGTCCCTATAAGGTTTAAAAGAGATAAACTGGAAGGTGCCAGGGGGTTTGATTATAACATCCTGCTTAGATGGTTCTAACCTTTCGTTCTTGGGCACAATCTTTAATGTGTCCCAGACTGTTTGAGCCTCATTGTGTAATTCAAGAGCTGAACACTGGGCTCTTGAAAACAATGAAGAATGGGTTTGTATGCATGGGTGCAGGTTGTGCACAAACAGGGATCTGAAGGCTCTTCTTCTAAGCCTGGCCCATTTCTACCTAGGGAGAACACATCTTTGAGACGTTGGTATTAAATGTGGGGTGGTTCTGTGGGACCATGTTTTATGTCCACAGCTTTGATCATGGCTGCCGCCTGATAAAGCTGGGGCAAGTATTCTGCTACTAATGCTTCATGGAGCTTAGCTAGAACAAACAGTGGATGGAACTTGTTCCATGAATGTATCTTGTTCCATAAGTATCTCTCTGGTAGAGATTTTCCAGATAAGTTTTACCATCTCTCTACCGGTTGCCCTGAGCGGATCAGAGAGGCTGTTTTCAATTTGTCTCCAGTAACACTGAATGGAACATTCAGTGTTCTTAGGGTTAAACTGTTCAATATCCCTAGCCACGAATTCTAGCTGTTCAAAGCGAAGTTCATGTGAGGGTTCCCGAGTCTGCCTGTTTGGGGAAGGCGAGACTGACATCATATCTGAACGTGAGTGCGTTTCATACTGAGTTTGACGTCCTCTGTTTGGTTGTGAGGACGGAGCAGCAAAGCAATTATCAGACTCTAAATGGCTAGAAGAAGCTGAATTGTTGCTATCTGTGTATTGCACCGAATTGTATGTTCTCTCTGTATTTGAGGGAAAGCTAGGGGCATGAGCATTGCACTTTGTTTGCCTAAGAGGTGAAGTGGAACCTCTTTTGCCTTATTTAAAGTGAGATTCTCTGGTCCCCCCCTTTGGAGGGAGCAGGGAAGGTGCAATCTTGAATTGGCCTAGCTGTCTCTCCTTTGCGGAGATGGACAGAAGTTGGAATTCTGTCCCCCCTTTCACTGTCTATGGAGGAGGTGGACGAACCATCGCAAGAATATGAGTGTTGCGATCTGAATAGTCTTAGTCAGAGCAAGCTATCGAACAGGGGTCTGAAAAACCGAAATAAGACTGGGAACAAGATAGTAAGTCGTTTGTACGAGATATCTCGTTTATACAAGATAGTAAGCCGTTTATATGAGATATCTTGTTTATCTGATTTAGTAAGTCGTTTGTACAAGACATTATCTTCTATATATGACTTAGTATCTCATACCAATGAGTTAAACTTGTTTTATAAATTGTATAAACAAGATAGCAAGTCGTTTGTACGAGAGTAAAAAAGGGTTATAAAAAATTCACTGTTTGGTGAATTAGCTTAATCTCACACTGAAAAATCTAGAAAAATCCAACATTTAATTGCAGTAAATTTATTATGAGAAAAAAAATCCCTCATCAAGAAATAATTATTTTTTTAGAAACCATGTGTGCGACAATTATTGGCACCCCTGAATTTATATATAGAATAAAGTAATAATTTTAATATTTGGTCGCATATCCTTTCAATGCCATGACTGCGATAATATAACATCTCTGCATACAACAGTGCGATCCAACAGAGTAATATGATTGCCCGAGGTGTGTTCCACCAGTGCCGATATTCAGCAATAACAGCACTCAAATTTAGTCACAGTGTTGCCCATCAGCTGTGCACATTGGCTGTTTGTTGTATAAATATTTGTTGGCGGGGCCAAAAATTATTATATGATCTAATCAAAAGTTAATGTTTCAATATTTTTTCATTATTAGAAATGTGTTTTTAACATTTATGATAGCACTGTTGTATAGAATCATTAGATCACTTGAGGTTTGTGTGTTGCTGCAAGATATCATCATGGCTAAAAACTACTTCGCAACTCGTCCTGGTTGTGACACTCCCTCTCATGATCTAATGCTTACATATAATTCTTGGAATATATTTGGTATATATATACGTAAAAATAAATTATTATTTTTAATAATTTAATCTTCAATGCATTGAAAACGGGTCCAAAAAGACCCAAACACCACACACGGGTTTAATCCTTGCCCATGGTAACTGGCATAATGTGAGTTCTTCAAGAGTCACATGCCTAGATTGACTGGAGACATTGTGGCATTGTTTTACACCTTCTCCCATATGGATCCTTCTGGAATCAGGAAGCGTATTGTGTGTGTGTGTGTGTGTGTGTGTGTGTGTGTGTGTGTGTGTGTGTGTGTGTGTGTGTGTGTGTGTGAGAGAGATTACTCATGATAAGCTTATTATTTTATTCCTTGAGAAAAAAATAATAAATTCAGATCAATTAGGAACTAATTCTTCTTTCATTCTTTGCATCAGAAAATTGAGCTGTACTACAAATAGATATTTATAAAAGTCACACTTAAGCCTCATCATAGCATTGTCCTTGAGAACCTGTCTTGCCTCAAGTTATGCTGATGATGATGTGTACAGTGTCCTGACAAGTAACATTATACCTCTAAAAATGTACTGTAAGTAAATATACTGTACAATAAATGAAACTAATCGTTTTATGACTTTCACAAAGGTGGCCTTCTGAATCTTGAGGATGAGAGGTTGGAATTAATAGATTCTGAATGCAGCTTGCAAGTAAGAGAACTACTTATGCATTATCTGTATTTGTTTCTAAATGCAATTTGATTAAATTTCAGTTGTAATTTACTAAAATATGGATCAACTTTGCCTGTTAATTGTAAATGTGGAATTTATATCTAGCCCTGCTTACCAGCTATCTTTAAATTAAATTCAGAAATTCATGTTGATTACCCAGCCACCTTTATATGCTCAGAAGATGGGTTTTGTGGGGGTGGGTGCTAGAAGCAGGCTCGAACTGAATATATTTTCAATCATTTTTATCTGTACCCGATCTGCATCTCGCTGATAAAAATGATATATATTGAATTGGTTTATATCCTGCCAGTGCCCGTATGTCATTTGAGTGCAATGTGACTATTCCCTTAGAGTTCAACAGAGCTCAGTAAAACTGAGTTATGTGGCATTTATTTGAAAACGTAATAATTTAACCCTCCTGGCTGAAGTTGTAGTTGCAGGCATGTTGATCGCTGCTTCATTTAAAGCCTGAGCCATCTTTCTTGTTTCAGATAGGTCCCTTTGAGATTGCATGCAAACTGCCTGTTGGCTCTGTGTTCCCCATACCTTCCAAAATACACAAAGTGTTATATACATTATTTTATTGAACAAATGACATAATGCACTATATATATATATATATATATATATATATATATATATATATATATATATATATATATTGTGTCATTTGTTCAATTATACATGGCTGAAAGATGGAATGCATACAATCCAGGTCAGGATTTAATTTGACAGAAATTTAATTGATTATGCTCCCAGAAGCCTGGTGTGCTGCCTGCTAAGCTAATATCTAATTATTTTATTGGTGTGAAAAAGGTCTGGGTGGAGCATTAATTCAGGCTTCCCTAAGAAGGGTCAAGCTGACCTAAAGACAATGGGCCTCATTTATCAATATGGTCGTAAAAAAAGAGCGTATATTTCACGGATCCAGCTTGCGTACGAAATACTCACGTGTGATTCATCAAACTTGTGTAAATCACGGATCTGCGCGTAAATGTATGATGAATCAGACTTGATCATATATTAGGAAGTGCGGTCACATCATTATGAATTACCATACTCAAACTTCCATTTTATTATTTATATTTGGCAATGCCACCTCCTTTAAAACGCACATGCCAATGCGGTTTTCTCCAGTATTATAGGCAACAGGAAAGCAAATGATTTTTCTGTGAGGGTAAATTTTAAATGCTTATGAATGAACAAGAAAATACGAGAAACACCCCTGCCATATAGCAGTTTTGAGCTAGGCTGCACACCATTCGCTCCCAATAAGCACACGAAAATACAAGAAAATACGAAAATACAGAGGCTATTCCTAATGTAATCATTTTAACCGGCTTCTGCTTCATTAGTGATTAAAAATCTACATATTCAGATACTATTTTAGCCAATTAGGCTACGTCTACAGCCACAACACGTAGGTCAAGTGCATTTCAAAATATTGCCCAGATGCATTTTAATATTTTCATAAATGGAATGACTTGGATGTGCCATATTTATGATCAGCTACTCATTTAAAGCAACTCATTTAAGGCGATTTTAAAGCTCACATAACTTGTGTTTTTCAAAGAACACCTTTTTGTTTATCACCTGTTGACTCCACATTGCTCTGGACAAAAGTTATTGGTTTTCATTATAGGCTGCACAACTATTCCCTCGCTGTTCATTTCATGCAATGTCGCTGCCTCGCCACTGGGAAAAGTGTAGCCTACGCGAGGTCGAAAGCTGTCCTGAGATTTCATTGTACCGTACACTCACGTTAATTTGGATACATACGAAAATTTCCATAAAAATGGCCGTACGCTCACTTTACGATCAGATTTGAATGTACACCTGAATAATAAATGAGGCCCAATGACTTCAACATGCAAAACTACTTACCATAGGGATGCATGTCTTAGTATGTAGCTAAATGTATAGCTAGTATATAGTAGCTTAGTAGCCTATGTACAAGCTCACTTTTTCTTTGGTGTGTTATATTTTTAAGTTCTAAAATTCTGTTTTCTTTTTCCTTCCAATGTATATAACTTGATAAGATGAGGTGAAATTGACGAGTTATTAAAGTGTACAGTGTACAGTATGAAGAACCTGGTAGTGAGACAGTGTGTTACACTTTTATCTTAAGGAAAACAAGTTTAGAGCATAAGTCGTGACAGGTAATCTAAGTCGTGATAGTTTTATCCAATAAACAACATTTTGAGTTTAAGTGGTGTTAGGCTTTCATAGTCAACAATGGTTTTATATAATGTTATTAATTGTAAATGTTTTCAATCACTTTGTTCTAGGGAAATGGTTCTTAATTTGTTAAAGAAAATCCTACTGGCTCCAACCAAATTTTGTGTGCCCCTTCAAAGAACCTGCTGTAAAAGTATCTCTACAAGGGAAGTTATTAAACTTTATCAGCAGATTGCATTGGACAGAGGAAGGAGCATGGTTTGACTCAAGGATTGTCCGATTTTATGTTGAATTAGGCATTGAGTTTTTTGGAAGAAATGTCTCGGAGGACCTTCTGTTTTTAATTTTGTCGTACTGAAAATCCTGAATTATGTTTTTTATGACCTGGGGAACATAGAATTCAGTAGGAAGACATACATAAATGCCACAGTTACAGAAAATAATTATGTCAACCATTATGCTGACTAGATTTGATTACATTAGTCAGAGCAATGTTTTATGTTCAACAACTTTAAGGAAATTTCGTCATTTGGTTTTCTCTGCTTTTGTCCACATTTAACTAACAGAACACAGTTTTGTCTTAATAACGTAACAATAATTCTCTATCATTTCTTTCAGACATAAAACTATGAAATTAAATATTACAAATAAATACCTTAAAATAAAAGTAGTCACGCTAGCAGACCCGTCATCATTCTACTGTGGAATCTCAGTTGACGAAGAAAAATCCAGTTGCTTTCCAGTTGCTGTCAATAAAAGTAGCCCCTGGGATACTTTCCTTACCTCTGTCACAATTAATTACTTACATGTAGGACTGTATGTTGCCTTTTCCTTAAAGGGGTAACAAACTGTATTATAATTGTTAATGTATTTGTACACTCATGAGGTCGCTTTTTCTCCTGTCAAGTGATAGCTTCTACAAGTTTGTATTCTGTATTGTAAGTGAGAATCCCATTTAATTGACTCCACCACAATAGTTGCCGTCAAGAGGCTGAACCAAGTTCATAATAATAATAATGGGCCACTCATACTGTCAAGATTCACTACATATTTCAGTCAGTACTTCAGAATCAGTATCAGCTGCAATAATGATCAGATAATGGAAACATGGTGTTGACTTCACAACACATTATTGCAGCACTTTTATGTTTTATTTATTTATCCTTTGTTTTGCCAGGAGTCCCACTGAGATGAATATTTTTTTCACAAGGGTGTCCTGGCCTAGCGAGACTGAGCAATACAATAAGTGAGAACAATACTCAGTATTCAAACAATACTATAATTATCATATGATTTTGAAAGAGAACTGTACCCCACTTAATATGTGAATGGCATGGTTGGTGTGCATTAATAGTTTGTGTACAGTATATGTCACAGGAGAAGGTTTTCTGCACTGCTACTTAAAGTATCCATCCCATCAGTGGATATGTGAAGGAATACAATCGTGTCAGGTTTTACCGGACGAACCAGAATAACAAAAGCACATTAGAATAATCCAACCTGGTCTCACAGCCCATTCGTATCTATTCTATGACATTCCAGTACCGTAAAAATCGTATTTATTTTACGAATCAGGGATTCCACACCACGTGACTTTACGATTTTCTCAGATGAATTACAAGACAAAACGGAGATCCACCATTTTTATTTCACGGTGAAATAAAGCCAATGGGTAAGCTACCGCTATTGTACTTATAGTTTATGTTTATAGTTATAGTACATTCATAGAATACCTTTCTTATTTCGTAACTGCATGTATAATTATCTAGCGTCTTCGTCTCTGCTTTATCTTTGTGGGTTGCTATTTATAGGCTGTGCGGAGTCTTGTAGGCTATTAATTGCATTGTACTAGCTGACATTAGCTAGGTCTGTTCAGATCAGTGCATAGGCTGCAATATGATTATTAATGGATTTAGCTTGTGAGCTAGCCATCAGAGCGTGTCGTTTTTTTTTTTTTTTAGACGTATAAAATGAGGAAACCGAGCAGATCTCTAATAGAAACAACCGCATCTCCCCGTTAACTTCTGTAATGAACTGTAATTCCCATGATTCTGTGCGCTGGCTGTGTGTGCCAGAGACGTGACGTATTGAACTCAGAATTGGCTTCATGCGCCAATGAACAGCTACGGGCCCTGTCACACTATAGCGTTTCGTACTAGCGTATGCCAGCGTATTAAAAATATCACTCATACGCTGATATACGCTGATATACGCTAGGGGTACGTTAGGCATAGGTTGTATACGTTTCAAGCACGGTCGCATTCGGTGGCATACGCTGGCATACGGCGAGGCACCAAAAGTTTTTTAAGCATGCTCAAAAATTTTGTGCGTGTTCGGACGTATGGTTTATACGCTAAACATACGCTAGGCATATGCTGAATACGCTAGAATTAAGCTAGAGGTACGTTACTCATAGGTCGAGTACGCTGGTCATACGCTGACATATGCTGACATGAAGGTGTACCGTACAGCTAGCGTATTGATAGCGCATGAGTAACGTACTTCGAACCTATGTCTGACGTATCTGCAACGTATATAGACATCTTGGCGTATGCCTGACGATTGAAAGAAGCAGAGGAACCTCCTGAAGCACTGGGCCAACTCATGGCCCTGTCACACTATTGCGTATGAGAGAAACGTATGAGTTGCGGATGTAAATTCATGAAATAATTTTCATACGCGCAAAAAGCCGTTGAAAATAAAGAATTTTTCGGATACTTACCGTATTGAACCTATGAGTAGCGTATGAGTAGCGTATCGCCAGCGTATGGCTAGCGTAATGTACGTATGGCTAGCGTATGAGTACAGTATGAACTGCGCGTGTCCAGCGTACCGCTATCACGTGACAAAGTGCCAATATAACCATCGGCCTTTCCACATTCTCGGTTCTCAGGATGGGGAACGCAACACACCACCACAACCAGGAAAGAAGTATTGACTCGTTAATGACTGTAGGCTATTACTCAGAGGGTATGCAACATGGTTGAAAAGGACATGATGACGGTGAGGGATTTCGAGAGCTAATAAAACAGGCTGGGCACACGACTCACTCCAGACCACGTAGATATGCTTAAATGTTCTTGAATAAAAATAAGTAGGTCTATCTAGTATGCATATGAGGAGCCTATTCAAAACATAATAGCCTATGTTTTAAGTTGACTGTTCTATGCTAGGTCTACTAGTTTAACTGTCGCCTTTCAATTTCAAGAGCGATTATGTTCATGCTGCAAGTGCCTAGCGGAGCAACGGTTTCGCTTGCTACAGATGAGACCGAGCGCAAATTCTTTTCTGTTAAAGTAGCCTATACACGCCTTCCTATTCTATTTTTGTTATGCTACAATAATGCCTGTTTCTCAAATGTTACAATAAATATTTGATTGATGAATATAACATGCATTTTGTATTCTGTCTATCATAAGCTATATTTAGCTTTTATGTTATCAATTAATCGACGATTTTTTGTTAAGGTTAACAACTATCGATTAAGGAAATTCCTTAATATTTGCATCCCTACTATGTACCATTAATACCATTATTATCATGTGGCATTATTAATGATCAGTTGATCATATGAATAAACGTTTTTTAAACTTACTTCTGGTGTTTTTCATACTTTTATAATACATCAAATGATGTGTAATTTATAAGTACCCCTGACCCATAGAATAATAAACTGCATTTTACACTTGACTTTAAACTATACAATTGTTCTAAATCATCCTGTCTTGCCATGGAACTGCACCTGCATCTGAGTTGACCCAGTGCTTCAGGAGGTTCCTCTGCTTCTTTCAATCGTCAGGCATACGCCAAGATGTCTATATACGTTGCAGATACGTCAGACATACGTTAGAAGTACGTTACTCATGCGCTATCAATGCGCTATCAATACGCTAGCTGTACGGTACACCTTCATGTCAGCGTATGTCATCGTATGACCAGCGTACTCGACGTATGAGTAACGTACCTCTAGCGTAATTCTAGCGTATTCAGCGTATGCCTAGCGTATGTTTAGCGTATAAACCATACGTCCGAACACGCACAAAATTTTTGAGCATGCTTAAAAAACTTTTGGTGCCTCGCCGTATGCCAGCGTATGCCACCGAATGCGACCGTGCTTGAAACGTATACAACCTATGCCTAACGTACCCCTAGCGTATGTCAGCGTATATCAGCGTATATCAGCGTATGAGTGATATTTTTAATACGCTGGCATACGCTAGTACGAAACGCTATAGTGTGACAGGGCCTTCAGGTGCAGGTGCAGTTCCATGGCAAGACAGGATGATTTAGAACAATTGTATAGTTTAAAGTCAAGTGTAAAATGCAGTTTATTATTCTATGGGTCAGGGGTACTTATAAATTACACATCATTTGATGTATTATAAAAGTATGAAAAACACCAGAAGTAAGTTTAAAAAATGTTTATTCATATGATCAACTGATCATTAATAATGCCACATGATAATAATGGTAATAATGGTACATAGTAGGGATGCAAATATTAAGGAATTTCCTTAATCGATAGTTGTTAACCTTAACAAAAAATCGTCGATTAATTGATAACATAAAAGCTAAATATAGCTTATGATAGACAGAATACAAAATGCATGTTATATTCCTCAATCAAAGATTTATTGTAACATTTGAGAAACAGGCATTATTGTAGCATAACAAAAATAGAATAGGAAGGCGTGTATAGGCTACTTTAACAGAAAATAAATTGCGCTCGGTCTCATCTGTAGCAAGCGAAACCGTTGCTCCGCTAGGCACTTGCAGCATGAACATAATCGCTCTTGAAATTGAAAGGCGACAGTTAAACTAGTAGACCTAGCATAGAACAGTCAACTTAAAACATAGGCTATTATGTTTTGAATAGGCTCCTCATATGCATACTAGATAGACCTGCTTATTTTTATTCAAGAACATTTAAGCATATCTACGTGGTCTGGAGTGAGTCGTGTGCGCAGCCTGTTTATTAGCTCTCGAAATACCTCACCGTCAACGGTGCTTATTGCCATCATGTCCTTTTCAACCATGTTGCATACCCTCTGAGTAATAGCCTACAGTCATTAAAGAGTCAATACTTCTTTCCTGGTTGTGGTGGTGTGTTGCGTTCCCCATCCTGAGAACCGAGAATGAGGAAAGGCCGATGGTTATATTGGCACTTTGTCACGTGATAGCGGTACGCTGGACATGCGCAGTTCATACTCTACTCATACGCTAGCCATACGTACATTATGCTAGCCATACGCTGGCGATACGCTACTCATACGCTACTCATAGGTTCAATACGGTAAGTATCCGAAAAATTCTTTATTTTCAACGGCTTTTTGCGCGTATGAAAATTATTTCATGAATTTACATCCGCAACTCATACGTTTCTCTCATACGCAATAGTGTGACAGGGCCCTACCATAGGAATCCATGGAACCGGTAAGCGGATTTGTCTCCAGTTCTTATATCTCGATGGTTGAACTTCATTCATAAAACCGAGGTTTCCCATATGCAAAAGGTCTGTAAAAATCATATATTATCATACTTGCAAAGTTTTATAAAAAGCATGTTGATTAGTATTATATTATATATGTATATACAATTAAATGTTTTTTTTTATAAGGAGCACCATGTATGTTAGGGAACTATTTAATTTTAGCATGAAATACACTAGCTCTCTACCACATATTTATTATGTTTTGTATTTGGCATATGAGATTTTTACAGACCTTTTGCATATGGGATTACCTTTGTAAGCATTTAGGAATCCTTTTTTTTTGCAGACTGGCAGACTCTTTTGTTGTTGTTAGTTTAAGCCAACACAATCTCTCAAGCATGGTACACAGCAGATATAGAATGTCGATCTACAAAATATGCACTATTGTTATTTATAATAATAATACTGTATTTATACTCCTTTATACTGTAGCTAGGCTACAACTGTTGCTGCATATCACAAATTAAATTTGTTTTTCTTCAGTGTCTGCATAGTTAAACTTCATGATGGATACCCTACACGTAGGCTAAAATATTAATTATAGCCCACAGCAACACAACCAGGGGTGGATTTAGCCTATAGCCCATCCCTTGTTCCACGTTTTGTGTCTTCAAATGGACAACCTCAATTCCGGTTATTAAGTTAGTAGCCTTGTAGTAACTTTGTATACAAAGGTGTTGTGTGGGGTCATTTTGACCCCAGGCTCTGTAGCTTTATTAAGCATAATAAAATATATAGCCTTTTTTTATTTTTCATCTCAAATTTTTTTCTTGGTGATTCTTAGTACTTTCCTATACAGATTTTAAACTTTCACTTACCTCCGGCTCTAAAATGAGGCACATTTTTAATAATTACGGATAAACGGCTAGTCAATCGGGAGACATTATGAAGGAGACACACAAAGTATCAGAGATTTTCTAATACAATAATTGTGTGTGTGTTTAAACTGTGGTCAATTTAACTCCAAACATAAAAAAACATCATAAAATTGCAACATAATAGGAGTGTTAAAGCCAATACTTTATATTAATGACAAAGGACACTGAAATTTGAATTCAAATGGTGTCCAGAGATGCTCAAAACATTTTGTGAGAAATTAAAAGTCTTGTTTTACTGCTGGTTAATACTGACACCATTTTCATGAGATTTAATTTAGCATATATGCTTTTAATTACTTTAAAAAATTTTAATACAATGTTTTGTCATGAGGTTATTACCTTTAGTTGAAATACTGAAATCAGATACAATATGCCACTGATTTAAACTGCCCATTACTATAAAATGTTGCATATTATTCACCTGTGGTATTATAGATAGCTGTATTTGTAAAAGTATTATTGAATATCTTGAAGTGATCACTAAATTTGTATACCCAATTCATATTTTGTTCTCGTACCAGAAGTGTCCTCTGATCATTTTGACTATGCACATAAATACATACAAAACAAAAGAGAGGTCATCTCAAATCATTGCTTATAGCCTTTGAAGACTAAAGCAGGTTTAGTTGAAAATAAAACTTTGATGTGCATACATTATGGTATTCCTTGCTAGTGCAGGTACTCCTTGCTGAGTGTCCAAATACCACACCTACCACTTAATTAAGACTGTTTTTACCATGTTGGACAGGTTTCACTATTTCACCCTATTGGTGCTCCACTTTAATGAGGCTTCAAATGATATAATGACCATGCCAATGTCTGAAGCAAGCCTGGTCTCACAGGTCATCGATTTTCTACATTTAATTTACTGTAGCACATTGTAATTAATCCATTTATTAACTGGGTATTTATTCATAGCATATACAAGGCAGTCTGTTGTGTTTCAGTACACTGAGAGATTGGCCACTTTTCAGTTTTGTGTGGAAAAATATACATTACTCTTCTCTGCCATAAATAGGGTGAAGCTCAGACCGTCTCTCGCTTTATTCTTTCTGTCTCTATGTTTAAATCTCCCTCCTGGAGGGACTGTTTTCCAGTGGAGGGGAAATATCACCAGAATGCCTTTATTGTTAAAGAGCTGTGTGTGACTTTGCAGGTGCTTCTGCAGTGATGGGGGATGTGTGTGTGTGTGTGTGTGTGTGTGTGTGTGTGTGTATACAGAGAACCCGGCCCTCCACACCATAGTGGGTCTGTTGAAGAGGACAGCTTATGAGCCTCAGGGACACGACTCTGCCCAAACCCCAATCCCCAGCCACGAGACCCCCAAAACGGGCCTTTACTGCATCACATCAGCAGCCGCTCAAAAAGGAAATCACTTCATCCTTAATTTCAGAGCTTTGCAAAGAAAGTTTGCTGCAGTGCTCGCACGCCTGCCAGAAGCAGCTGCTCTCTGTTCGTTTGCCTCATTGTTGTGCTGGAAGCCGATATTCATAATAAATACAACTCTGGAATGTTGTGATATTGATTTTCTCTTGATGTATGGGTTTTCCATATATTACTCATAGATTTTCCTTGTTTAGGTGTCTGATAAGATAGCGAAATCCAACTACTCTTCACTGCACAGCAGAGACCATAGTCTTTATGTACAGTTTAAGATTAGTATTTAAATTATAAGTGGTATAAGATTAGTATTTATATTATTTTGTCAGTTTTTGCTGATGTGTAGTTGTTGTCCTTTGGATGACACTGAAGACATAAGAATATAAACAAGTCAAGTGGCCCATATAGATAAAAATATAAGCAGTTTATCTAAATCAATGCCAGGAAGTGGCTGTCAAATATGTCATTTTTGTTTGACCCCTGGGGTGTTTGTGCATGAAGGTGTTGTGGTGCAAAGCATCATTTTGAAAATATGTCTTCAGTTTCCATAGCTCTTTAAAATAATCTCTTTCTTAATGCAAATCCATGGATAGCACAGTCCTGGCTAGTGGTGGGCAGATTGAGAACAATCAAATCTTTTTATATGAATGATAAATGAACGAACGGATCCGAGTCTTCTCCGTCTAAGATTTGTTAATTTGGCTCTCCCTCCAAGTGCTGAGACTTGCATCTATGGCGCCCGCTCCTCCCTCCTCTCCTTATTGCACAAGTCAAATAGGCCTACAATTATATTAGTGACTTACAGTCGCTAGTTAAAAAAGGCAATCACATAGCTGAAAATAAACAACTTCCTGTGTATTTCAATCTAGCCGAGTCGTAAGTATATAGCCTATGTCATCATGCAAGCCATTGATGCGAACGAACGAGAGCCAGTAAACGAGAAGTGAACGAAGAGCCATTGAACAATGAGTGCCGGCGAACTAGAAGTGAACAACGAACGAGAGCCAGTGAACAAACGAGAGCTGGCGAACAAACGAGAAGTGAACGAAGAGCCACTAAACAGACGAGCCAGCAAACGAGAATTGAACGAACCAGTTAGCAGGCAACAAGCACACAATCTGCAGACCAGGCTATATAATCTATTTATATACTACAGATAATATATAGCGAAATCATGTAGGCTAGTCCATTATACTTTTCTATAATACTAGAGCCAGCTATGTAAAAAAAAAAAAAAAAAAAAAGATAAAATAATTTCACAAAAAACGCATTGTGTATCGTGTCTTTTAAATTATTTTTTAGGTAGGCCTATTGACATGAATCATGTTTTTTGAACATGGAGACTTATATTTCATGTGTTTTAAGCATTTGCTAATTTTACATTAAATATAATGTAATATTGATACATTTGAAATACTTGTCTGTTAAACTCCTTATATAATTTCTTATGAAGATTTTCATAGCTGATTTTAGTATATGTAATAATACTGTCTGTGACGTAGTCTATATCTCACCAAAAAAAATTTCAACGTAAAGAAAAAAGCCAAGTTACTCATGCATAGCCAACAAAGCACTGTTTGTATGTCCTTAATTCCAATTTGCAAAAACTAGGCCTGCCTTTAAAAGTATTGATATCAAAATGTGGCCAAGTTACAACTAACAATCGTAGCTCACACTAAATTAAATTCCTCTATTCCAAAGAAATGCTATCCAAACGTTCCTAAATTCTTTAATGCAACTTGGCCTTGTTTTGAAGAAGCAGAAGCAGAAGAGGAAGGAGAAAAACCGCAAAATAACCCAAGTTTGGGGCTTTATTGTGTGGATGTGTGAAGTTCTACCTGACTTTTGTGTGGTTACATGAGGTCAGAACATACAGAAGTTAATATTTGTAAGGGCTGAGAGTCTGTGGCCATTGTGGTTACTTCTGTAGGAAACCCTGAAAAGTGCCAAAATCTCGGTGCTGTATAGGTATGGGGCATGCCCCGCCAAGCCGTAACTTGGCGGAGGGCATACCTACCATAACCTTAACCCTAACACTAACCCATCCTTATTACCTAAGCCAAAATATACAATGGCTTTTATGACTTACTAGTTATCCCAACATTAGTAGGCTACTACTTGTACAAAAAAAGATCTTGATCATCATAGTACATTTCTGTTATGCTTATTTTAGGCGTCAGAGTAAAATTAAGACAAACCTTATTTTGTACTATCACTGTATTGTGTAGCCGAATCCTTTTATCCATGATGATTGTTCAGCATAGTCAGCTATGTAATTAAAGTAATTATTCATGCAAACCACATGCGTATTGTGTATTTCATTCTTTTTGGATATTGATGCCGATGTGTTAGAAGCATTTAGAGACATGTTGCCTATAGTAGTGCTTATCGAGTGCAGTCACTCTTGTTTGTTTAATGGCTCTTCATTCATAACTCGTTTGCTGGCTCTTGTTCGTTCGCATCATTGGCTCACTTGACATCCAGTATGTACGTATGACTTGGCTAGAATGAAATTCACAGGATGTTTATTTGTAGCTATTTCAATTGGCTATTTCAGTACACAAACGCTCATCGACGTTCATACAATACACAAACGCTGACCTGATAACTAGCTACTGAGCTCTGTATAAGTCACTGAAATCATCGTAGGCCTATTTGGCTTGTGCAATAAGGAGACGAGGGAGGAGCAGGTGCTGAAGATGCAAGTCAAATGAACAAATCAAAACAGAGAAGACTTGGGTCCGTTTGTTTATTAGAAAGATTTGTTCGAAAGAACTGCCTGAGGTGTCCATGTCGTCTCCATGTCCCTATCACATGGTGACTTGGACCAGATTGAAAAATTGTATCTACCTAGTTTTTCATTCATTTTGGCAACTGTTAAACTCACACAAAAATTGTTGTTTGACAAACGCTATTTGAATTGAGGCCTGTCCCCGATCCTCATTACCACACAATCGGTCTCTTTTGGCATTTCCCTTTTTATTCTGATGTTTCTGAATAGTGCTGAGGCTTACCAGAAATAGTCTGAGAGGATATTGACAATGTAAGTGGCCTTCAAGGCACCATATGCCTTCAAGCATTGCTTATCTGGTAATGGGAGTCCATTGTTTACACTGGTTTGTTCCAGTTCTGTTATAAGCTCTCGGTTAATTAGTTTTGATTGAGCTGCTTGTTAATGGAGTAGTAATCTGGATTTGACATCATTTAACAAGCATACACAGTTTGTTCTTTGTCAGGATATGGGTCCTTGACATATCTGAGAATTGTTCTTTCTAGGAGAATGAAACATGCAAAGGTGCATCTGTAAGTTAAATTTGTGTAGTCAACTGTATTGATTAAGAGTAATTTGTTTTTTAATGGGGCGTTGAACAATTGATTGAGGTTAATTGAGATGGTGTTGAAATTTGTTTGAGGGGCAGATATGAACAGAAATGTTGAATAAAGGACTTTACAAGCACATTTCTTTCACAGATTAAATGTAGATTTGTTAAAAAAAAAGATCAGTGCTCAATTAAAAGTTCAGTCAAACCTCATTAATTGAGAGCTCAGCAGGAATCTAAACAAATATGCACAATATGCTACATAGTCAGCATTGGGAAGTACTGTACTATAGCAATGAAAATCTCCCGTTCTCCCAATTTAGTCTATAGGCACACGAGCCCCCAAGACTAATGTGTGTAACTGCAGGTCAGATACAGTCAGCAACCAACAAGGAAAAACGCGCTGTGGAATCCACATTGAAAGCTTACCAATAATAATATTGGTATACTGTCCAGATAATGTTCGGTGCTCAGTACAAGAGGACTGGCACATATTGGGTATAATGTGTTGTGTCACTGTCACCGCATGACCGTGCTGGGTTCTGTTACAGTGGTGAGGCCACAGTCTCTGTCCAGTTGCGGAGTGATGGTTTGACCGTGGCGCTCTATTGGTCTGGCATGCAGACCCGCATCACCTGCGGCCGCCACCGAAGTCGCTACGCCCTTTTTGCCGTCCCCGCTCTTCCCATGCGGTCTCTCGGCGCGGATCCGCAGGGTGTCTGGGAATTGGCGTTTGACTCTGGCGTGGTCTATTTTTGGACGCTTGTCCTGCACATTGGCACCGAGGAAATCAATCTAGATTGATCTGTCATGCGGAGTGAAAGTAATGGGAGTGGGGGGAATAAAATAACCCTAATATAGGTCAAGAGGTTAGCGTGATTTATTTTCACAGGGAGAAACTTCCCCCTTGTTTTTTTTCTCTACCAGATGCACAAGGCCCACCTGCTCCGTCCTGCCTGGTTTTCTCTCTGATGCTCTGAGCCGTGAAACCGGAGACAGGGGAGTTATATTTAGTGTCGGGGACTGACTGTATTCTGGCTTCGCATTAAGGTTAAAAATACGAAGAGCCATGTACAGTGAGGAGCACGTCATCCCCACAAATTAACTTTGCCGTCCCAGAGCGAAACCACATCGGCGGGAGGCGTTCGGTTCATTTTCTCAATTGACAGTGTGATAGCTGCTGCTTTCGTCTGTTCTCCCTTTCCAAAGTAAGGCGCACGCTGGACTGATAACAGGGGAACACAAATATGAGTTAACTCGTTATGTGAGATCGCCTTTTTTCAAAATGCATAATTGTGTATGCTGCAGCAACCTACACAAAAATGCTGTAATTTGAATTGTCGTAAACCTGTGTTGTCATTTTTTCCAACTATTTTCATGTGTGCACTGAATTTGTTTTTCTCTCAGAAATGGGCCAATTAAAAACATTGAAGCTCTTGCTTTTGGAAATAGGGCAGAAACCATACAAACTCCTGATAAAAGACTGCCGTCAGCATTTAAAATAAAATAAAATTTAAACAATTCAGCAGTCATCAGGGCTGTGCCGGCAGTCTCATTATATACTTTTCATTACATCTTCACTCCATGTGCACAAGGTCTTTGAGAGGAATTATATATTCCGTATATAGGCTGGTGAAATGTCTTTTCTTTTCTAGTGTCAGAAGATCCCAGACTTAAAAAAAAAAATCCATGACTTTTTTTTAGAAAAAGTACAAGTTGGAACACTTTTTTTCTCAAACCCCTTTCCTTGACCCTCTCTTCCCCCTTTTTCTCTTTTCAATGTGGGATAGTGGCAGAGCTACGTTGGACTGAGCCACTAGAAATAATTCAGATACCACTTCTGCCAATCTGGTCTGTTTTTCTACTCATATCCGATAGGATGGTACGACCTCTGCCAATCCGGTCTTGTGTTTTTGTGTTGACATCCAATAGGACGGCTCTGTACTGTCCTTTTGGTGGTCATACGGTCCTGGTTATACTCTAATGCTCTTTTTTGTTGTGCCCTGTCAAATCTGCACTGTAACTTCTCCTGCTTAATACACCACTCTGGATATCAGTCATACCATATAAATAAATTCATTTTTAAAGATGCCAATTCTGTAACATAAAGTCAGTGTGGAATCATTCCTGGTCGAGGGAGACCGAAAGGGAAGGAGGCCAGTCTCTGCACTGCAGGGTTCGCTCCTTGGAGGGGATCAGGGGGGATTTTCACAAATCTTATTTCCCCCCCAAAACTGCATGTCACCAAATGAATCGCATTGGTGCAAGTTTGCAGATCAACCCTTGAAATGTGCCTCACGGGTGTTGCAGGGTGACGCTGGGGGGAAAGGGGTTGAGAACAAAAATGTGTCGCACCTTGTACTTTTTCAAATAGCTGTGAAGGGTGTTCTGTAAGAAATATACAAAACAGTATTGCTAATATTCTGTTGGAGCATTAATTATTTTTTTACATTACTGTTCATGGACTTTAAATATGAGATTGAAGCCACATATAAACTCTGACTCTAACACAAGAAAACCTCTGAGGCATGAGGTGTTTTGTGGTTGTTTTAAAATTGCTGAAAGAGGCCAATATTAGTGGATACTAAACAATCTGAAAGGAAAAAAAGGAATAGAAAATTAGCTGTTGTTTAGATCCTAAAGTTATATATGGAACAAAAATCAATGAGTCAAATGAGTCAATACACAGTCAATACATGGACAGCCCCTAACAGTGTGCAGAGAGCTGTGGCCTTGGACCCTCAATGCATTGTGGGCAATGTAGGAATAAGCACTTGGTAATGAGCTGTGGAAGTATGACATCACTCGTGTCCTCTGGCCACTAAACT
This sequence comes from Ilyophis sp. 1 JC-2022, assembly GCA_022702515.1. Lineage (NCBI taxonomy): Eukaryota > Metazoa > Chordata > Actinopteri > Anguilliformes > Synaphobranchidae > Ilyophis > Ilyophis sp. 1 JC-2022. The sequence goes on from CM040400.1 coordinate 73,020,016, forward strand.
GCCCTACACCAACCAGGAAGCAGACAGGAAATTGAAAGTAAACGAATCTCCAGAAGGCTCAACAATCACACCATTTACCCTCATGTCATTATCAATCTTTATTTTCTGTGCTGAATGATATATATTTTACTACAATTAAATGAGAACCTTTTTTTTTTACTATTCAGACGTAAACAAAACCGTTTTGGAGTTACAAATTCAGCACATTAAGGGTCACAATCTTAGCTACTGGTCCAAACACCTTTATACATTATGTTACGTTTGTTCAGAAAATCTAAAGTTGTGGTTGGCTCCAAACAGACCCTGCTTCTCTAATCTTCCAATGGCACCCAGGCAAATAAATGCATGTAAGGATATTCATCACAGACTCCTAACAACACTTTTATTCTCCAGCAAGTTAACCCAAAGCACAAACAGTATATCCTCTGCATCATTTTAAAAGTGGGGTTACCTCCAGCAACCCCCCCCCCCCCGCCCCCCCTCCCCCAACCTGAATAACATCTCAGTCAGGAAACTGCTGAATTTTACATTCCATGTCTATTTTGTGCTGACCGATATTCATTTCAAGTGCTATGAGGGAACTCGGTAGAAATAAAACATTTTAAAAGTGAAACAGAAATGCTTGGTATTTCATCATCCCACATCCTACTCTCACAATGGCATCTGCTCTGTATATTTAAGTCTGCTTTGATTTGATTTGATCTGTTTTGTAAAGGTATTCAACATTAAATTATTAATTTATTATTATTTGGCAGTGTTTTCCCTCTTGATGTCTGCTCTGCTGTTCACAGGAAGAAACATCTGGCTGGACGGCCCCTACAATAACTGTGAATACAGAATGCACTGCTCCTGTAGGCTCTTGCAGTCGTTCGTCTTTCACACTCAAGAATCTAATCTAAAGACTGAGCGTGAGATTACTTCTCTGTGCCACATAATTTGTTGTGGCAATTTATAAACACTGTTGGGGCTTTCAGAAACAATTGCTCATACTTATCGTTCTACATTAAGGGATTGTTTACACTGCAGCTTAATCTTTATTTCTGAGTGCTAGGTTACGTATGGCCATCATTTAATTTTCTGTGCTGAATGATATATATTTTGTTAACTAACAACACATCCCGGAACGGCTCTCTAAACTCAGAAATGTTTTGAGATTCATGCGTTTTCTGCTACTTTGTAGATGTTGAAATAGCTTTGTTGGCAGTAAAGATTAGGAAAACAACACATACTGTGTTTTGAAATACTCCAAAGACTGACCAATGACAATATAAAATAAAGGTTATTTGAGATAATTATATAGCAGCGGTAAGTTCTACAGTGATCCGACTACCGCTGTAGAAAAATGTTTAACTTGGCGTTTCTAATAATAACCATATTTGGTGTCAAATTAATGAATGTTCCACCTGGTCAAACAAAAAAACAAAAATAAACTGCATTGCTGGCACACTGCAAGCTTAAAATCTGCTGCTTTATAACAATTTTATAAAATCACATATTTCTGCTTATTGTCAGTAAAATAAAATGAACTGCTTCTGTGGCAATAAGTCAGTATAGCACATTAATTCATCAGCTTGAGCTACCATTGGTAAAAGGCTTCAGGGGATGTGACAGCTGTCTGTGTCCTATCTGGGATCTGCCCTCCACCCTCTGCCTGTGGTGTAGGCCCAGCTCTCTGGACGACCCCAACGTTTTGCTTGAAATCATGCTGCTTCGTCCTTGTCCGCTGTGCAAAGCTGTGACGGACGCTGGTGTGGCTGACCTTAAATGTGCCGTGACGCTTCGGTCAGAACAGTGACGCTGCGGTCAGAACAGTGACGCTGCGGTCAGAACAGTGACGCTGACTTTTTCCCGGCGACTTGGGCCAGTCGCTTATGCGGCGTGTCTGAAACCTCCCACCTCTGAAGTTCTGTGGCGTTGTTGCATTGATCACTGACCGCACTGCTGAAAAGGCAATTAGCATCCTGTCTGCAACCCCAATGAAAACGGTGCCTGTCAACATCAGATTTTAATTACAGTTTTAGTTTTAAAAGAAAGACTATAAATTATTTTGAAAGTTTAAAAGTTGTGCTGATGCATGGCAAGAGAGGTAGCTGGGCCTGGGCAGGGGTGAGTAAAGCAGTATATATTTGTGATGCTTTTTTAGTGTGAACGTTTCTAATAACAAGTCTGACATGATAATGCTGTAGCCAGCAGGCCTGTGAGGTCTGGCTTCAACACCTGAACTGCAGTTTTATCTGCCACTAAAATCTGTGATTTAAGCCTGGGAAACACTAAAATTGTGTGTGTGCGCGTGTGTGTGCACGCGCATGCAAATGAGTGTTTGCGTGTGTGTGTGTGTGTTTGTGTGTTTTGGCATGAATGATTAAGCACTGCTGAATTCAGTGGTCCAGCATCTGCCACTTACCATGTCCAAATAGGTATTCCATTAAAGCAATGACTTTGAAATTCAGTTCAATTTCATAAGAATCCTATCTATTTGTTTTTTGAAAAAACATTTACCCTGCTGAGAGACCCGATAGTAATCAATATTTCAGAGCAGATTAAAATGATTTCATCAAGGATATGTTTTTTTTTTTCAAAAATCAAATCAGGTGGCAAGAGTAATAGATATGAGCTTTTTAACATGGACAGTAAATAAAAAAATAAAACAACATCTGAACTTTAAATATAAAGTGAATAAAGCCCACTTGTGTATATGATACATTGTTTCAGCAGTATTATCTTGTCACGTGTCTGTACGCTGTGAGTGGTGGACAAAATAGCAAGGTACTTGTGTGCTCACTTACTAGCATGATCTTAATTTTCCAATTTGATGTGCCTATTTTACAACAAATCCAGTTTTGGTGTATCACTCGTTTTGGTTCATGCCATATATTTTTGCTGATCTGTTTAATCATTTAATCTTTTTTTACTAATTACTAATATTATTCTGATTCATGAAGTCTTCTTGGAGATAATCAAGTTACTTTTATATGAGGCTATAAAATCTCAGAAAAATGATTTGTTGGACTGAGAATTTTCCTTGAGAATAATTTAACATTTTATTTTCATAAAATGTAAAAAAGATCCAGATTTGTTTACTTATTTGATAAATTTCCAAAATCCTTTTCAGAAAACAACTTTAGATGCATTTGTTGTGTTTAATGTTTAGCTACAGTAACTTACAGTAGCTTAGTAAAAAGGTTTATGAAAAATTAATCGTTTGGTGAATTAGCTTAATCTCACACTGAAAATATTAGAAAAATCCAACCTTTAATTGAAGTAAATGTATTATGAGAAAAAATAATCCCTCAGCAAGAAATTATCATTTTTAACAAAACCACGTGTGCCACAATTATTGGCACCCCTGCATTTATATATAAAATAAAGTAATAATTTTTAATATTTGGTCGCATATCCTTTGCATGCCATGACTTCCTGATATCTGTGACCCAACAACATAAAAAAACACTTGATATTTAATTTTCTGGTACTCTTACAAGTGATAATATAACAACTCTGTATTTGAATGGATCTCTATGGGAATTGGGGGGTGGGACTAGATTTAGCTGTAAATTATGCTGGAACAGTATGGAATACATGGTTAATAAAATGGCTGCAATTCATCAAGGGTCTGAGGTATCAAACGAGCCTTGAACCATCACTCTGTTGCTAGATATGCAGTAGATATGGATAGATCACTTTAAGGGTTGTTTCTCCTGACAAATCTTCCTATTGAACTCTATGGAAAAATATTTCTGGCAGTCGAGTGATGGTTTAAGGCTTGTTTGATACATCAGACCCTTGATGACTTACAGCCATTTAGCCAACCATGTGTTCCATACTGTTCCAGTGTAATTTACAGCTAAATCTAGTCCCACCCCCCAATTCCCATGAAGATCCATACAAATGCAGAGATGTTATAGTATCGCTTGTAAGAGTACCAGAAAACAAAGAGTAGTTGGGTCACAGACATCAGAAAGTCAATTCATGCAAAGGCTATACGACCAAATATTAAAAATGATTACTTTAATTTTATATATAAATGCAGGGATGCCAATAATTGTGGCACACGTGGTTTTGTTAAAAATAATTATTTTTTTATTTTTCTTCTCATAATAAATTTAATTCAATTAAAGGTTGGATTTTTCAAAATTTTTCAGTGCGAGATTAAGCTAATTCACCAAATGGTGAATTCTTTATAACCCTTTTTACTCACCTTTACCAGGGGTGCCAATAATTGTGGAGGGCACTGTAATGTGAAGTGTGCCTACAAAGAAATCCTTTAGAGCAGGGGTGGCCAATTCCAGGCCTCGCGGGCCGGTGTGTATGCAGGTTTTTGCTGCCGCCAGTTAACAATTATTTAATTAGCCCAATCGTTTACACGATCTGATATTTTAATCTACATATCCGCGATATGAAAAGCAGCTGATGAATGTTCTTGTGCCGGTATGCGTCAATGCGTGTATTGTAGCATTTTATCGTTCTGTAATTTACAAGTGAATCGGTGATTGTGTGTATGACTAATTAGCTGATTGAACCGTGGTAACTGGCGGCAGCAAAAACCTGCATACACACCGGCCCGCGAGGCCTGGAATTGGCCACCCCTGCTTTAGAGTAAGATTTTAAAAAGTGAACATGGTGTGTTTTAATGGAACACTCCAAAGCAGCAAAAATAGCATTTGTTGGATGCAATCATTAGACATATACGTACAGTCTGGGCATTTTGCAATCATTAGACATATACGTACAGTATGGGCATTTTGCAATCATTAGACACATACGTACAGTCTGGGCATTTTGCAATCATTAGACATATACATACAGTATGGGCATTTTGCAATCATTAGACATATACGTTAAGTATGGGCATTTTGCAATCATTAGACATATACGTACAGTACGGGCATTTTGCAATCATTAGACACATACGTACAGTATGGGCATTTTGCAATCATTAGACACATACGTACAGTTTGGACATTTTGCAATCATTAGACACATACGTACAGTATGGGCATTTTGCAATCATTAGACATATACGTACAGTATGGGCATTTTGCAATCATTAGACATATACGTACAGTATGGGCATTTTGCAATCATTTGACACATACGTACAGTATGGACATTTATTCTATAAGACGTTGACCCATAATATACACAAACAAGGGATGAACATATGAAAATATGACATTTATGACTCATTTTCTTAATGAGATAGCTTTGCACCATTTTAATAATTAACAAGGGATGGAAAATAGTGTATCTGAACCCAGTGAGTAAGTGTTTGGGTCGGTATAAAGTTACTCAAAGCATGTTTTTAGCAGAATCAGCACTCACTGGATCATTCTTGTGCGCTGGAGATTAACACAAGCATCCTTTACACAAACAGTTTTCAGACAGAGGATAGAGAAGCAGACCGTACTTTGAGAGAAAAGGGAACCGCTTGTGCCGGGTGATTTGTGATCATCTGCTCTCGACGAATCCCGCTCCCTCCCTCCCTCCCTCCCTCCCTCCCTCCGACGATCCTCCCACAGCCTGCATAGTGTCCAGATCTTTAAGGGAAACTCTGGCATCCATCCGTTTAATCTCAGTTCATGACCTGATGTTCCCCCATACTACACACACACAGAAAGATATCGCTCTACAGATTCAAGTGGATTTGTTAATGTTCGAAGGCTCTGAAGTGAGGATACAACTGTAAAAAAAAAAAAAAAAATGTCAAAAGACAGCACACAAAATGTTTGATTCCTTCTTAACATTTTCTAAGTATATTATCAGAAACACACCAATTACTCCACTGCATGCTGGGAACAGTGTGTGGGCCTGTATGAGTCTCTCATTGCCATGATTCTTTCGGCCTGCTTGCTCTCCTGGTGTTACCATTAGGGTAGTAAATATACTGCATAATATGTATAGGGGCAGTAACATCACCTGAAGGTGAATGATGACCGTATGTTGAGTGGGACATGGCCCCATTAATATTTGTGGTTGATAGCATCTTTCTAGGGTCCCTTGTGTCAGTGGTTCTCTTGTAATCTTCATGCTGTAAACCATGGGAGACCTGGTAAGCTCATCTTTTCCTTATACCAAGAGGCACCGTATGCAGCAGCTTTGAAAGGATTGTACAAGGTTGCTCACAGATGTTGCACATACAGCTACTTGTATGTGATAAACTATTTGTTTCTACGGCTACTTGTATGTGATAAACTATTTGTTTCTTTCTGTGACTATATGGGAGATCCCAATCTGAAACCGTCATGGCTAAACTGTAGAACAGGGTTGTTCTACATAGACAGGGTTGTGTTGAAAGTTGAAATCAATTCCATGGGGGATATGTTACACAGTGTAGCATGTGTATTGCAATTTAAAACTCTGCCCATTGCTCATGTAATGTATACTGAAGCCTGACAGTAGGCTTGTCGAGGCTACAGTTGGATCTCTCCTGGTCCGGACATAAGCTTGACTCCCTGCTGACTGAATCAGTGTCTACAAACCGCCATCATTCACATTGAATAAAGCAAAGGTAATGTGCAATGACTGAGCCTGTTTATTTAAAATGGACAATTAAATTTGCATGAGGACAGGAAAGGAAGAGGTTCGGTAAGCAAGGGAGATGGGAGCCAGAGCAGAGAGTGTTTTAAAGTGCTCTGCACTTGGCTTGGGTGCAGTATTGCTTTGTCTCTGCTGTGTTCCTGAAGTTTCCAATCCCACTTTGTTCACATGAGCAAATACACGACACAAAGTTTTGGTGTCAAGGCACTCTCTGATCTCTTTCAAAGCACTACTGTACTGCCTCGTGATCACAAAGTCACATATATGATCATAGGTTTGAATTCGCTCAACAACAAAAAACTAAAAATACCATGGCCAATAGACAGTGTAAGTCTTTACTTTGCACGTTAGGCTGATGCATTCAATCACGATGGTACACATGCACGTTTGTATTACCATTTCTAGAATTGTGGGTCGCATGCTTATTATATTGCCTCCACGAAATGTGCCCACATATAGATTGCGCCCTCAGACAAACTCGCAAGACGTTGTTGTTGTAAAATAAATCTCTGCCAGACCTTAGGATTCTCCCAGGGGAACTGATTTTATGCTGACAGTTGTTTTACACTCCTAGGTGTGAAGTGTGAATTAAGATTATAGATGTGCACACCCTGAAGAGAACCCCAGGCTGTTCTCTTAGAAAAATGACTCAATGCCCCTTGCAATGCTGATATGCAAATGCAATCAACCAAACACTTTCCCCGGGGTGTTACATAGACCCAACCTGGCTGCCTTTGAAGGTTTGCTTTGCTGAAAACAATTTGGTGTTTCATGACACCGAAGAGGGGACAATTAACAACCCTTACAGATGTCCCACAGTGAACGGTCTCATATCATTAGTTCATATTTCACAATAAATACACATTCGCTGTGGTATGTCCCCAGGAGAGCTGCCTGAAAATCAGTCATCAAAAAAGCACAAACACTTGCATGCAATTCAGCTCCCGTATTCTCTGTTCACAAGTGACGTTCTCTGTAAATCACTGTTTTCTACAGCGGTGAGAAATAAAGGTGGGCTGCGAGTTTTATTACTGCACTCTACCCTTTTAGCTGCAGTCGTCACGAAGAGTGTAACATGGGATATTGTTGTCTTTTCTCTGGGTTTAGCCACTGCCCTCCCTGGGGGGCCTGTATCACAGCCCTCGCCACACAACCACAGAGCCCTGATTACAATGCATGGTACTGACGTGAAGTGATACTGAGTGTGACGGAGAATCCATGCGGTAACCCAACTCAAAGATGTTTGAAAGATGCCGAAAAACAGTCTATGATCTCACAAGCATAGTTTCTGTAGGCCACAAAAAATATAGCTGTTAGCTTCAACATACAGTATGTGTGTGCACTGGCCAACAGGGACTTTAGTAATGAACTATGTGTCACCGTAGCTTCTTTTTAGGGCTAGTAAGTTAAAGAATAGCAAGCGATCCACTCTCTGTTTCACAGACAGGCTCTGCTGTTACTATATGCCAGATGTATAATGTCTTGCAATGCCTGGAACTCTGAACAGGACATAGTCACCTCTGTGTTCACATTGGTTAAGGGAGTGTTCTTGTGATCTGGATTTCCGTGTGTTTCAGTTAAATGTCCTTTAAAAAGGAACGTACAATGTATTATATCTATCATTTGCCATAGCAAATGTATGTATGTATACAAAATCTACATTTTTAGGCTAATCCCTTTTCTCTATGTGTATGTGTGTGTGTGTGAGAGAGAGAGAGAGAGAGAGAGAGCAAGAGAGCGAGAGAGCGAGAGAGAGCGAGAGAGAGAGAGAGAGAAAGAGAGCTATGCAGTATTTATATTACAGTTGGGGACTGTTGGCTTGGATGAGATCTCCATATGGCTTTTCAAAGTATGACAAATATGTGCTACATTCTGGCTCTCATTATTAGCATGTCTTAGAGCACATTGAGCTCAGCAGCGTGACAAGATACTGAATTACTGTCCATTCTGTCCATGACTCCTGTCAGTATAACTGAATGGAATTAATTTGCAAAGATTAGATTGCCTTAGATTGTATATCACAGCAGCATAGCCAATTAGAAGTGCTTATATAGTTGTTCTGACTGTACTCATGTATACTGTTTGATTCATTTCAAACTTTTAATGAGGAAAATATATAAAGTGTTATGATTAAACATAACAAATGTATTCTTATAACAGATATCTTACTTTCCAAAATATGTAATAGTGTATTTTCTTGTTACTTCTTATGTATTTGTAAAAAAAATTTGTTACTTGTTCAGAGACCTAGAGGATTTAAAGTTAGTCGACTTTTTGTACAACTACGTTTTTATCATTATGTATTTAACAAAGTCTTTTGAGTGTTATTTCTATGCATAGCATTATGCCTTTCAAAGCTTGTTCTGTTCAATAGAAATCTACCAGACTAGAATTAGCAGCAACATAAATCATTCAATATGTTTACCCTGATTAGCAGTGAAAAAGTTAAACTGTGAAAGAATTTTGAATGATCGAGTTGCAATCCCACAAGTTGTGTGCTCACACTTCCTGCCCCACCTTCAACTGCGGGGGTGAATATAAAAAAGGTGGAAATGAGTTGTTAAGCCAATTCCCTTATTTTGTAGAGAGGCGGCTTCAGTGCATTGAATCCAAATTTCTTGTTCTTCTTGTAAGAAGTATTGTTTAATAATGTCTGTGGAATACATAACACGTATACCTGCCATCTACAAAAGAAGCTTCTGAGGTTTGGCACAAGACCTGAGTATGCGTTGTATTTGTCAAAGTACTCCTCCTCAAAACACTTGATTAATGGTAATGTTCCAAATGACTGCAGGCTGCACTATTTCACTGTTCACAGTGATTTACTTACAAAAGAACATTTCAGCCCACACTGTCTTCATCATATTGCTTATTTCTTTATTTCTTTTTGCATTACTTTTTCAGTCTGCCTCTTTAAAATGACAGTGCTGCTCGTTTTTCTATCTGTCATAAAACGGACATCTGGGCATCTGCTTCAAATGAACCAAACCGTGAAGCCTATCTTCAGTAGCACAATAGCACTGCTCAGGAATATCAACGTTGGATATTATGTAATGCACTGTTTGAAGTGATTCAGCTGTTTCCAGGTTTGTGAACAGCAGGTTGTTGGAGTCCTGTCTGCTCATTGGGCAATGAGATTTGTGGCAAGTCCAAAGTAGAATCAGACCTATGTCACAGGTGAGCAGCACAGATCTATCACCTCCCAAACCTCCAGCAAGGCACACTATGAGATAATGGCCTGTATTCACTCAATACTTTGTTTCCCGTGCTGAGAGAGACGTAGGTGAACATGCTCGGCACTTTGAATGAATCTGCAAAGTACTGTGCCATTATTCCCTCTTATCCGTACAGGCCTACAAAACATACAAGAGACTCGACCCATGAGGAGCAGGCCTTGGAGAAATGCTGAACGTCAGAACTTCTGTTTTTAAAACAAAAAACACCATCTGTTAAATAAAGGCTGTACTACACATGTCCAGATAGTGAGAATCCATTCTAATGATCCATCTGCATTACACAATACAACCTGTAGCTTAAGCTAAAGCAGGAGGAATTTGATTTTTATGGCCATACATTTTACATAAGCATTTCCTTATGTAATTACTTTAGCCACCTGAAACCCCTCACCTCTTGAGAGAGAAAGAAAAGAAGCCCCCTCAGTTTCTCGTTTTGCTAAAAGTTATCTGTACCTATTCCGGTTTGTGGAGTTTCCAATAAAAGCCCTGAAAAATATATTTCAGGAGTTGTAAAAAAATATTTATTTGTACAGTCAGATTTTTCTCCCACAGTGTTTGCATGGACTTTGACTACATTCACAGAAAAAAGTCCCCCAAAAAAACATCATTAGTGCTACAGTATATCCTTATAATTTGGTAGGTTACAGGCAACACTTTCAAAGAAACATTTAGCTAGTGTAATGTAAATCTAGGTCAGACACATGACCGAGGGGCTATCTCTAATGAACATTCATCATTAGAGATGATTAGAGATGATCAACAGGAGAAACTGATCTCTCTGAGCAAAATATGTGCCCTCCCTGATTTTAAGGTGAGAGATCTCCAAAACAAAATGTCATTTATTTGTTTTATTTTGTCAAAATAAATTATGACAACTTTGAAAAGACTATCAATCAATGAAATTTCATATGAAGCATGTTGCCTGTCTGTGCAATGAATATACTGTGCCCTCCAAAATGGCACTTGATAAAAATGAGCGAGAAAGGCTCAACTTTGACCTTCATTTTGGTTGTTTTGCATCTACTGGGGCTCTTTTTAAAGGGGAACTGCAACATATGGGCATCTTCGGGTCTCTTGAAGCATTACATGAGTAGATTTATTCATGTATATTATTAAAAATAAAACAATTACAAATTCACCTGGGTGCAGCCATGTTGTAATTAATTTATTATGATGTCATTGTTTTTGTTCCGGTCAAATGTAACGTGTCATACTGGCAGATCTGAGCTGCAACGGCATCCGAGCCGAAACGGAAAATGTGTGGAGGCCCTCACTGCATCGCCCCTGAATGCAGCAACAACTACTATAATAATAAAGAGGTTCATTACCACAGACTGCCCCCGAACAGTAATATCTGCAGGCAATGGCTTAATCGGCTAAAAGATGTGAAGGGTGATGTTCGTGTCGGCTATGCAGCGCTCACTTTGAGAAAGCTGAAATGTTTCAAGGTATAAATTATATAATACAATATCTTTTGTTTTTTTCACAGGTGCACCAGTTGATATTGCCCAGACTACCCTGTCCTTGATCAAGTTCTAGGCCTACATTATCATAATTAGACAATTAGTAGACAATGCCACTACTGGGTATATTCGTCTAACTGGCTCGTAAGCATAAGCGATTGGATTAAAATGAATCATTCATGTCAAATTCATCAGAATCACAGCCATTGTAAAACTATGATCACAACAGAGGAAGACGACCAGAACTAAACCAGTAGATAGAACCACCATCAATAGAACTGACTGATATGACTGTGCACACAAAAGGAAGAGGCTCATTTCAGTGAATTTAAAAAAAATGTAATCCTTAATTTTTTTTTAAAAAAGATATAAATGAGTAAATCTAGATAAAATTTTTCAAAAAGAGCTGAGGATGCCCATATGTTGCAGTTCCCCTTTAAGAACAATGGAATCATGAACTCCAGCAAGGACCAACCTGAGATTCCTCCCTGCCCACTGCCCAGAGCTCAAAATTGGCCACAAATCTCAAACCTAAAAAATCAGCCCAGAAATAATTGACTGGCCATAAAATTACTGTTTTGCAATGGCCATCTCAGTCTACAGACTTGGACCCAAAATATTTGGTCTCCCTGCACAGAATGTGTAAGTTGTTCAGTTCATGAGCCTGCAGCTCAAATAGCATTTTGTGTCTGTGATCTTGGTCAATCGGGATGATTCCCAGTCCCAATTCTATATTGGGAGAGCAAAAAACTGTTATTTTTTTCTTATTTCAAATAGCTTGGCTGGGCATATCTTATCATGAAATATTGAAATCAAATATTCCAGGATTCAAATATTGAACTCTGGCCAATTAGTTTTCTAGCAGCAAACAACGTATTGACATTTTAAAAGTAAATTCTTGAAAATTATTAGTGTGTTGGTGTGCAGCCGCTTTGATTTAAAAGCAAAGAGTGCATAAGAACTTGCTCAATGGAGGAAGCCAATACTTAGAAATAAATGACTCTTCAAAAGTCAGAGAAGCCCAGGCGATTCCCAGCTTTAATATTTTAACTGAAGATGGATGTGCTTCTGTAGTTTTGCTTCTGTCTGTAATTACATACGCAATGATGTGTTTTTACACGCTCCTTAACAGTGTGAAATTATCTGCTAGAAGCGAACCACGATTAATTGGAGTGCTTTGCTGATGTACTTAGGCGGAAAAACATTGCCATGACACTTACCAAGAAAATTACCTGTGTAATCTTTAATAAAAATCTGAATTAAAGCAACTGGGCTTGTTGCTGAATTAAACCTGACTGTAACCACTTATGACTGCAAACCATTGATGGAGTTGCTGTGTGTTAATTTTGAAAAAAAATATATAGCCTAGATTAAATAGAAATGGAGTTACCATGGGTCTATTAGACAAAAAAACAAATATAAAAAGATAGAACCTTTTGGCTATCAATTAACCTGCAGAATCACACCATAAGGCCGCTTCCCCTTGTCAGTTGGGCAGACTGATGCATCAGCAAGTTTGTAGAAATAAGCTTTTGTTAGAGCCATTTCGTCTGTGATGGCTTTTGACAACATTCTTTCCATTTAAGAGTGTCTGTATCCTCTTTTCTAAAGAGAGCCATTGACCTTTGATATTGACTCATCAATGAAAGAAAAACACAGCCAATCAAAATCTTAACAATCATTATTATAACTAAATACTTATGTGTGAACGTGTGGCTGTCCTAGACATGAGGACTGGTACATTATCACTGATATTAGATGTTTGACAGTGCAGCAATGTGACAGTATTGCAGCACCTCAGCCCCTAGGAAAGCAGGTATAAGGCAGTACTGGAACCCTTTACCATATAAAATCTTGTTATTGCACTGTCACAGTATGTATGATCAGTCTTAATTTCTGTAGCATATAAACATGTTAAACTTAATGCATATAAAACACTACCTATCCATGTGTAAAGTTCAATGACAACTAAGATTCAGAATCATATAGAAAAATGTCTATAATACAGTCATACATTTTGGCATATGTTTTATTTGTGAGGTATAATCTCAGATTAAAGAAGCACAGAGCTCAAAGCTGTTGGGCCATTTAAGGGCCACAGTGCTGCTTCCCATACAACAATGTATTTTGTGTTACTTCTATGACCCTATATATTTGTAATGGTAACAGATGTTGTAATTTGTCATTTTATGGCAGGAAAAACTGCGCTAGAACTTGAATAGATATGTTTTGTTTCAATGCTATATGAAAATAAAAACTAAATGAAAAAAAGGAAATGTGTGGCATGTGAGCAGAAACAATCTTGGTTAATAGGGAGTGGTAACAGTATTATGATTTGTGAATAAATAATGCGTAAAATCTATGAATGGTTTAGCACCTCACCATCTGCATTTGACAGCTGTACTCAGAAAACAAATAATAAAAAAGCGGCTACTATCATTCACAGAATTTAGCGAATTTAGATTCAGTGATTTCACTTCTCGTAACCGTCTTGGTCATGTGAGTAAAATATTTGATGGAAAGGGACAGACAGGTAGTGCATTCTGGGAATTTGAGTCCATGCAGGGTGCAGTTACAGTAATGACAACAAGTAAACCCTAAATCAAATAAATATTTTACTAAAACCATACTCCAGACTGACAAATGAATCTCCTGTTTCAGGATTTATTTTAACACACAAAACAAAGCAATATAAGGTTCCAGATTAAAGCTTCACACTGTCCCATCAGATGTTGGGACAGGGTCCACTTCACCAAGACAAGTCAGTGCAGAAGGAATTTAATTAAATTTATTTTTTATGGATTTCATGAGTTACAAGAGAGAAAGAACATGAAAAAAATCAACAAAACCGGTCCATGAAATACAGATTAAAGTGGTATTACTTTTCAAAGCTGGTAAATTGCATTCTTATGATATTTTGTCTTTCAGGGTCCCATATTCTTCTCTGAGCCCTGCTAAGATTCACAGTGCTGCAAACACAGTAGCTTAACCACAACAAATGAGCAACCACCTACCACTACAGCTGACATCTGCTATCCATTACTCTGCTTACGCTATTGAACCATGTTTTTAAAATGATACACATTTTGTAAAAAAACAATGGCAAGAAGCAATATACAATATTCCTCTGTGATAAGAGAAAGGCTTGTCTGTCTAACAGAAGATATGAGCCTATAGTAAAGTAAATATTTGAGAGTGATAAAGTTTCGCTCAGTATGCCCTACCCTCCACCACGTACTCCAGCAAAGCATGTTGCCTTTATTAATTAATGGCTCACTTGCACATTCTGCATTATTCACTGGCTCAAGCGGAATTATCTGTGATAGCTGGAAGAATTATATTCCTTGCCTAATGCAAACTCTGTATCCTTGGCATTTGTTCAGAATGTGTATGTACATCATGGTTGTATTAAAGAAAATTGGGGAAGATTTAAGAAATAACACCCGTGTGATGTTAATTCCATTTCATTTAAACAATTTGAATATTCTGAAAAATGATATCTAAGCTCATACTTCGCCTCACTATTTTTGCTAATTTCTTATTTATTCGTATCTGCATTGGGGGGTTTTTTGGGAAGGAGGGGGGCATTTGACTCTTCTTGGAAGTATTTCAATTTGTTACATTGTTCTTTAAGAGTTTGGACTAAGACATATTATGCTAATGGTAATACAATGTTCTTGACTGTCTCTGTGGTTCAGAGGTTGATATGGACATAGATTTTGATAGAACAAGTACCTTATGTACTGTACGTGCTAGTTAGAATCCCACAAAAATGTACTTCAGAATATGCATGGACTTCCCATATATCCAATAATTTTAGTTTGTTCACTCATTTATAATAATGCTTTCACAGGCACACACACATTCAGTCACACACGCGCGCACACATGCACTCACGCACACACACACACACTCACACACACACACAGATGTATAGACATATTATGTCACTGCTCAAAGGAGTACTCACTGTTGAAGAAAACTTAGCTTCAGTGTGTGTGTGTGTGTGTGTGTGTGTGTGTGTGTGTGTGTGTGTACATTTTCATCAGTGTCTGAGTGAATGAACTCCCAGCACATGCCCCTGTGCCTGGTGCCCTCTCACAGACCCGCTGGTACACCTCCGTGCCAGTCCTGATAAGCAGCCGAGTAGTGAGCCTGGCCCATAGACACCGCTCCCTCTGTTCCCCATGGCAGGTGCCACGCGTCGCATATAACACCCCACTGACAAATACCCAGCAGCCTCAGTACAGAGTTTAGGAAGATCACACCGCCAGAATAATATTTGATTGCATCATAGTAGTACTATTACATGAGGTGAATATGAAAATTAACAAGAAGCAGGTCCCAGAAGATACGAGTTGTAGAATGAGTCCAATTTCAATGTGTGATATACAGTAGAAGGAGACAAATGGGGCTGATTTTGGGAATTAGAAGAGTGGATAGTGCCCTGGAGTTCTGAGTCTGTGTGTTGTTTATGTGTGTGTGAGGGGGGATGGAGGTAGAGGCTGATACTAAGCAGTTGTGCTGTGCGCTTGGTGGTATTTAAGAGGCGAAGAGTTTGTTGGATGGGTGCTGTGTACATTTGTTTGACTGTATGTGTGTGGGAGGTTAAAAGTTTGGAGGCTTGATAGTGTGAGTGTACATGTATGGAGTAGTGCCGTAGCCAGGAATTAGTTTTAGGGTGGGGTTGAGAAAATACCCAGATAGCAATGATCAAGTATCTCGGGGTCTTATTCACAAGTGAGGGTAAAAGGGAGCAGGAGATTGGCCCGCCATTTAGGTGCAGCGGCTGCAATATTGCGGGCGCTGTATCAGACGGTGGTGGTGAAGAATGAGCTGAGCCAAAATTTACCCGTCAATCTACGCTTCTACTCTCACCGATGGTCACAAGCTGTGGGCAGTGACCGAAAAAGTGAGATTGTGATTGCAAGTGCCCGAAAAGGGGTTTCTCTATAGGGTGGCAGAGCTTACTCTCCTTTACAGGGTGAGGAGCTCAGTCATCCGGGAGGACCTCGGAGTAGTGCTGTAGCTGTTCCTTCACATTGAGAGGAGCCAGCTGAGGTGGTTCGGACATCTGGTAAAGATGTCCCATGGACATCTCCCTATAGAGGTGTACCAGGCATGTCCCGCTGGGAGAAGACCCCGGAGCAGACCCAAGATATGCAGAAGGGAATATATCTCCCAGCTGGCCTGGGATCGCTAAGAGATACCCCAGGAGGACTTGGAGAAAGTTGCAAATCAGAGTCACACTCAGCCTAAACCCTGGAGCCACCAGATGGGATGTCCCAACATTGCAGTGTGGGTTATCAAAATTCCTCAGGGGATAGCGGACTTCATGGCCAAATCCTCACCCCCAGTGGAAGTTTTATGTCTGATAAGAATGATCCACCTTTTCCTTAATTCTAATTGGATGAAAATGTGTGGAAGCTAAGGGCCGAATTAAATGATTATTTTTCAGAGGCCTCACACATCAGCACACAGCAATGTTCAGTGGAAAACCCTTGCATCTGTGAAATGTAAAATTCTGTTTGGCCAAAGACATTTTAGGTAAAGACATGATCAAACTACAGCTAATTTACAACCAAACAAAAAGTAACGTTACTGTAATTAAAGGAAAACTTTTCTTTGGTTTTCTTTGACATGGACCTATTTTTACAAACTATTTCCACCATGCTGATCATTAATAATAATAATTTAGTCATGTCTTTCTTTGCGGAGATTTCGCCACCCAAAGAACAGCTTGTCTCTGCTTTACAATGCAGTCCAATGGGTCACACAATCGAGCCTTGAAATGCTTTCTAAATGTGGTCTTCCACTACAATTGCAAAAACGTTATGCCCAAAAATAAGACATTTGGAGGAGGTTCAAACCCGTACGCCAGGGGTACGGAGGGACGGTTAGAGGTTAGGGTCTGGGCGTTGTGTGTGTGTGGTGGTGTGTGGGGGGGAGGGGGGCCACTTTGGAAGGTTGGATGTAGGCGAGGGGGTAAAGCGAAATGTTTAGAAGCTTAGTGGTGTGTATGTGGGGGTGAGAGGTCATAGGTAGGAGGCTCTGGTTGGACGGTGAAGGGGCAGGGGGGATTGGCGGGGTTATTGTAGGCAATAAGATAAGATGCAGGCAGGGCCCATATGGAGGAGAGGGTAATTTATTCCTGCTGCCATATGTGTGCAGTGGATCAGGGAGAGTTGGGTTTGAGCTGAATGCTTCTAAAGCCTCAGGAAGCCAGGGAAAAGGTACTGGGTGCCTTCAGCAGTTCAACAAGTGTGGTAAACTGCTGCTCTGACCTTTTGGAGTGTTTATTAAGAATCGATTCTGAAACATACCTTGAATTAATTTCCTGGATGAATAATGTACAATGAATGAAAACATTATTTTGGTTTGCTTTTTATAAGTTATCAAAGCTACTACTGTGCCACGGCAGTCTCAGAAGCCTTCAATGACGCCCGTGTGTGGTTAACGTGCAGACTTAACTCCAACCACCAATCACACTGACGGCTCGCAAATACCACACACATAAACAGATATTAAACAGGTCTTCAAATAGCCACAAATAAACAGCTATTGAACAGAGGATCCACTAAGACAGGACTCCACTGGCTGAGAGAGAATCTCTAGCCCTTGGGTGTGGCTCCAGGCTGGAGTCCTCTGGTCAAAGTACAGACGCTTTGTAGCCAGCGAGAGAGGCATAGAGGGAGTGGAGGTTTTATTTCAGTTTAGAAGTGAATTGTTGCCACTTAATTTGACTTTTCTCTGAGGTGTTTAGAATCCTTGGGCTGGTCAGAGTGAAATCTGAGCTATGAAGCGGTGTTGAAGTACTCGAACATCTCTGTTCAGCGATACAATAATATCAGCTCTGTAAATCACTAGGATTTGCAAGATATGCCTCCTGTATTACTGGATCTTATCATAACTTAGTGGCAAACATTGGGTATTTGTGGTCGCATTCCTCTGCAGTTACACAATTTAAAGTGCTTATGAGGCTACGTACAAATCTTCCTGTGTGACTAAATTTAATTGTAATGGCGTTGAAGGGATGAGATGCTTTAATTGGCCTCTGACTGGGAACAGCTGTTGGTGTTTGTGTTCAATTAGCATTATTACCTCAGGTTCCCTAGACATGCTTCTGAAGAAGAACTCAAAAAAGCACGACAAGTAAACATTATCACTGTGCTGAGAGCGCACATCCTAACGCTGGATTTAACAGGACCAGTGTACTTGTTCCCTTGTTCATATTGGGTGAATTTAAATATAGAGGCAGAAATGTCCTGTGTACAAGACTTCACATGGCTATCAGAAGGCAGGATGCTTTGTGTGTGTGTGTGTGTGTGTGTGTGTGTGTGTGTGCATGCATCCGTGCGTTCGTCCATGTGTGCATGCATGTGAGTGCAGCTGGGGGCTTGATTCACTGCCATGGAACTTTCTGTACTGTGATCCCATATCTGTAACCCTCTCTGCTTTCCCCATGTCTGAATAGTGAAAACATAAGGATGTCTCTTTAATAAAAAACTGCCTTCTATGTGACCTATGCCCCAGTAGCAGTAACCCATTTTACACCTGCCTATGGGAGCTCAGAAAGTTCATCTTTTTTTAATGTATTTTGAGAGGTGCATTCCCAGTCTAATTGTATAGCATAGTGACAAAAACTAAACTGTTTGCAGTCACAACAGTACAGCCATAAAGAATCACTGTCCATTTTTGGCCATATCAAATTGTCTCTCAGTTAATTTCAGATGAACCCAGGCAACATGACATGCCCTTGATAAACAGCTTTGATAATAACTGTTTCTTGCCAGCTGACTGAATGCAGCACGTGCTGTGTAGTGTAGCCAGGGGACTGATATTAACTGTCCACTTTAGAACTGCAGAGCTGGTTTATGTCAAAGTGCAAGGATTTTTTTTCTCTACTGTTTATTTTATGAGATGTCCCACTCACAGATAGGCCTTTGCTCTGACTTGGTCTATAACTTTCAAGATCACTTAGTTGGCAGCATATTTGCACAGCCCACTGTCAGTGCTATAGAATACAAACACAATTGTTACAAGCACATAGTAATTCTGTTTCTAATTTATTTAATAAAAAAATATGCACTTTAAAAAAAATCTGTCTTCTCAAAAACGGTCCAATATACAGTATATTTCCTCTTCATGTCTTTATTTTATTATTTTACTTATTTTTCCCCTCAAAATTCTAATTCTGTTTTTATATGGTAGTCATAGGCTGGAACATTTTTACATTGGATTCTAGACAACATTCTTTTCCTGCTACTGTTGGAGTCAGTATATAATTATCTTCTGTATATTATAGCTTTCATATACAGTTTTCATGTGCTTCATGAAAACTTATCCAGCTTTCAGAATGTGGGGTATAATATTAAGATATTTATCCATCAATCTATTATAGTGTTCTGGAATAATTTAATCATATTGTCTATATACACCATACTGTACAGGTTGAATGTGTCCTGTTTGCCGGTTCGATTCCCAGGTAGGACACTGCCGTTGTACCCTTGAGCAAGGTACTTAACTTGAATCGCTTCAGTATATATCCAGCTGTAAAAATGGATAATATGTAAAACAATGCAAATAAAATTTGTGTAAGTCGCTCTGGATAAGAGCGTCTGCTAAATGCCTGTAATGTAATGTTTGAATCACCATGTTCACAATAACCACGCACTGCAGCAGTATGACAACGGGAGCATTCTGATATTAGTTCAAGTCATGCCTTGATTTAAACTATCATCTTTTTTTAATACTTGTAACTTTTCCTGTATCTTTTGATTTTGTGAGGTCAGAACTTTCCTCTAGCTGTGTCTGCAAACTCTTATACGCTGTTCAAAACTCTCTGAACCAAATACAGCTACATAGCATATCATTCCCCCTTCTCTTTTCCAAGAACAAAATTGTTCTGTCAGAAAAAAGTACTTATATTGTCAGTAGTCACCACCAGCTAGCCAGCAGAACATACCCTCTTTCAGCAGAATCACAGAAAATGTAAATGGATGTTTGACCTTGAAATAGTTTAATGCCCCTCTACGTTCCTCCAATGGAAGGATTATATGAACACTGCCAATCAGAATATAAATTTCATGATAGTTTCTGTTGGGTGTTACTTACATAACTAGTCAATAAAATATACTGAGTGCAATACAAGTAAAATAGTATCATGTGGATGGAATTTGCCAAACAATAGCATCCATACGGTGTGAATGAGAAGTGATCGGCAGGATATGGTGGGGGAAAGGTGCTGTGCTCATATTTCCTCCCACCATGTTTAAAATGAGCAAAAACAAAACACTTCTATGTGTTTATGTAGATAAAGCAGTTCAGTATGTGCTGTAATCCTCCCTTATTGAATTCCTATGTGGTAAGGCCCCTCCTCTTAGACACTCCCCACAGCTGATCTGGACCCCCCCTGCTCCCGTCATGCCTTCTGCAGATGCAGCTGTTACACGGGGCCATCTCTAGAAATCCATTCCTGGAGAAGGAAACTGTTAAAGTTAGTTTTGTTGCTCGAGTATAGTTTTCTTCTTTATTATGAGCTATAAAGGAATCGATACTATCATAAAAGAACACACCATCATGTCCTTTCTGAATTATCCAGGCAGCCCTTCTGTGTTCGGGGCTACAGCTTGGATCGCCTTCCCTTCTCTGCACTGAATTTTGTGTGTTACGCTGTTTATGCTGTACTGTGTATCCCTCCCCCTCTCTCTCTCTCTTACTTACTCACTACTTCACTCTGCTCTCTGTGGGCTTCCGGAGTGTTCTATTCCTGGGTCTTTTTGACCCAGGAATAGAACACTTTGACACAGTGCTGAATTCTCTCTAGTCTGTATGTAACTGATATGGCTAGACGGGCTGAATAGTACATTTTCATCATGTATTTGTATGGCCTTCTCTACATTCTTTCACTGCATTGCTGCCACACTCTTATTGGGATGGCAGGTATGCCATCCGCCAAGTTACGGCTTGGCGGGGCATGCCCCATACCGATACAACACCGAGAGTTTGCCACTTTTCAGGGTTTCCTAAGTAAATAACCACAAGGACCACAGACTCTCCGTCCTTAAAAGCATTAGCTTCTGCACGTTCTGACCTCATGTAACCACACAGAATTCAGAATTCAGGCATATGGTATCAGCGATAATCATTAAAGGGTAATTCCACCGAAAAACCACATTAACCTTATTTAACAGATCAAGGTGCACTTAAGTCTATTTAAGTCTCTCTTTGTGGCTGGCCAAAATAATTTCTGGGCTGAGATATTGGCAGATAAAGATAAAATGTTGGTAGAGGTATACGTCAAAATGACCTACACCTCTACCCTTCCATGTTTTTGAAAGACTGCAGTGGTGTCAAGTAGGCTTGTAACATGTTCACGGTCTCCCTCAGTGAGGAGGGAATGTGTGTGGTTTCTGTGGTAGTAGATGGGATAATTGTGAAGCCAGATTGAATGAGTGAAAGGCTGATTTGAATGATTGGAAGATTGAGTGATTGGATGAATGGATGGTACTCATTGAATAATTGTTAGGGGAACGCTGGGGCTCGGTTCTGAGCTCCTGTGTGTTGGCGGTGTTTTTTTCTTCTTTTTTTTGTTTGGTTTGGTTAGTTTTACTTTTGTGTGAGTGCGGAACTGACAGCCAACAACGAGGGCGAACTGCAGAGCTGTTCAGTGCAACGGAGCCAGTGTGACGGGGGATATTGTGATGAGCTGATGCTGGGGGAACTGACTTCCCCCAAACCGTAAGAAATGTGTTCACGCCGTACATGAAACCGCAGTGTGTGTGTGGGTCTCAGACTGGTGCAAGTTGGGTACTGAGCGGCAGCGGGTGCGTCCTTCTCTCCCCTGCCAGAGTCAGTGTCCCGCATCCAGACCGGCGAGGGCGACAGTTCGCGGTGAAGGCCTGCTCATTGTAATCAGGAGGAGAGTGACTTTTCTACAAATAGTTTTTTTGGTGGAATTCGCCTTTAAGGTTAGCTGGATGGGTAATTACTAAAGCAGTCTCTCTTATGGTAAATGGTAAATGGACTGCACTTATATAGCGCCTTTATCCAAAGAGCTTTACAATGGCCTCTCACTCACCCGTTCACAAACCAATGGCGGCAGCTGCCATGCAAGGTGCTAGCCTGCTCATTGGGAGCAATTTGGGGTTCAGTGTCTTGCCCAAGGACACTTCGACATGTGGACAGGAGGAGCCGGGAATCGAACCGCCAACCCTGCGATCAGCGGATTAGGTCAGCTGCGGACCCTAATATAGGCTACGTCGCTAAAAAAATGTATATGACCCTATGTCGGCGAGCCAGAGACATATAGTATGCTGAATTCAAGTGCTGTCGGAATTATCGGAAATACGAGTCAGTTTCCGACATGGAAGTTGCACTTCAACAAACCTCCAAGTCGTAGCCTAATTAGCTACAAGTGGGACAATTTTGCCGTTTAGTCTCTAAGACATGTGGCAGGGTCGCCATTCAGAAACCATTTGTATCCAAGGCTAATACACAAAAACCCATACCATGGTGTAACACAAAACCTGGACCCCTGAGCAATGGAGAAAAGTGATATTGTCTGTTGTGTCATCTTTTGTTATTTTTAATACATCTGGATGGGTTTATGTTTGGAGAAAGCCAAAAGAGGCATTCAATCCACATTGTCTGTTGCCAACTATTAAGTATGGTGGTGGTTCTGTAATGGTATGGGCAGTCATTTCATGGGACTCATTGGGTCCAATGATTGTTCTCCATGGATGTGTAATGGGCAAACAATATGAAGCCATTTTGCAAGACCAGGTGCACCCTATGGTGCAAACACTGTTCCCTCATGATGTCCCATATTCCAACATGATAACGCTCCCATACACACTGCTAAAAACATTAAAGAATGGTTCCAATAACACAAGGATGACATCAAATGCCTTCCATGGCCTGCACAATCACCAGATCTAAACATAATTGAACCTTAATGGGAAGTTCTGGAGCGCAGAGTGCAAACTAAATTTCCACCTCCTTCATCCCTCAAATAACTGGAGACTGTCCTTCTTGAACAATGGGCCAATATCACACTACACACAGTTCAGAAATAGTATGACAGCATTCCTAGAAGGATTGAAATGGTTTTGAAGGCAAAAGGTGGGCCTACTCGTTATTAGTTACTAGATATTCCGTTTTGGTACGTGTTTCCGATATACACCAATCAGCCACAACATTAAAACCACTGACAGGTGAATAACATTGATTATCTCATTGTTATTTTGGTTCTGTACTCTAGCACTTTGAGTTTGAAAGGATACAATGACAATGAGGTTGAAGTGCAGACTATCAACTTTAATTTTAGGACATTTTCATTCATATTTGATGAACCGTTTAGGCATTATAGAACCTTTTGTACATAGTCTCCCCCCCCCCCATTTTTGGGCATCAAAAAATATTGGACAGTTTAACATAATGTAGAATAAAGTAATAATTTTAAATATTTGGTCGCATATCCTTTGCATGCTTCCTGATGTTTGTGACCCAACAACATCAAAAGACTCTTGATATCTTATTTTCTGGCACTCTTACAAGCAATACTATAACGTTTCTGCATTTCAATGGATCTCTGGGAATTGGGGGGTGGTACTAGATTTAGCTGTAAATTATGCAGGAACAGTATGGAATACATGGTTAGTAAAATGGCTCTAAGTCATCAAGGGTCTGTGGTATCAAATGAGCCTCAAACCATCACTCTGCTGCCAGATAGGCTGTAGATATGGATAGATCACTTTAAAGGTTGTTTCTCCTGACAAATTTTAACACATAGCCTAGTTAGACGTTACGTTAGTATGGCCAATGTCTGATCCAGGATCACAGCTATGTTCTATCTTTATGCTGGAGAGATATCAATAGGGTCTTCCTGACCTTTCGGGAAGCATCAGGCGCTCTGCTGTACACATAGCTACAACCACACATATAGTATGTCCACCGTCTGAACCAGGATCACAACTGTGTTTCATCCCCATGATGGGGGGGATATCGGTACGATTCCTCCTGTTCTTTCAAGAACAGCAGGCACTCTGCCGTAAACAGTGGGGTTAGGAACTGAGTGATCTCCTGTTTTGGTGGTTTCTGGTCATCTTTCATTTTAGGGGGGGATGCCGCCCGTCCAGAGTAGTACCTAAAAAAATCCATTCCATTCAGCCAAAAAAAAAAATAATTATTCAGCATCATTCCTAAAACATGTTATATAAATAATGTAAATATATCTTTTAAAAAAGAAATATTCTGTGTGAAAGTTTCATTCTGTCTGAGTGCTAGGCCTCATTCATCCACAAAAAAACAAAACAAAATATGCACACACACACACACAACACACACACACACATACACACCACACACACACATATGTATGTTCTCAACATCATACTTCTAGCTTTTCTGCACAGATCTCTGCAAAGCTGGACTGGCACAGTTATTATGGTCTACATGATAAACAATCCTTTAACCTGTGCAGGATACAGCTCTGCAGAGCATAAAAAATAAGCAACCATTCCTATGCAAATTGACTTTGTGCAAGGTGATAGAGTCCTTACAAAGCAAAAAGTATGCAGGTCGTGTCTCTATATTCATCTTTATGTGTATATTTATTGATCTCATTGCTTGGATGATTGGAACTTAGCAATGCAAACTATAGTATATATATGCGCATGTATGCACTAAAAATGTTGTTGTGTTTGCATGTTTAGTCATTCTTGCAGATAAATGGTGAATGGCAGCAAGCCCGCTTCTGCTTCTCTCTGCCCTAGGGTCGTATTCAGCTTCCAAGGCTCTCAGAAGTGGACCCTTGACAGCTTCTATACAAAGGACAAGATAACGCTAATTGGCTCCTCTAATAATGCCGACAAGTTAATTCAGCACTCTGTTCTGGTGTCTATGCCTCAGGTTTTAGACTCATTCAGAAAGTGCTATGTGATATTTTTGTTTTATGTCTTGTTTATTTATTGGCAAATTAGCTATGAATGGTCCAGTTAACTTGTCTCTAAAATAGCAAGAGCCCCATTACTGCACCAATTTTTTTTTTTTTTTTTACAGAGAGCTGAAGTGTAGAGCCACCACCACCTGGGTTAAAGAAATTGACAGCACACACTCAGTTAGATTATTATTTGCGCCGCTCTCTGTATTGAAGAAAACAAATTATTATGAGGTGGTTTTTCAAATTGCTCCATTGCCAGTGTATGTTACCTATATCACCTATATCCATTACCTGTTTCCTGTAATGCAATAATGTAATTTAGAGTGCAGTTGGCCTTGCATTCTGTGGACTCAGAGGGCCTCTGCGAGTGATTGTAAATTACTATATTTCATTAGAGCCCCTCCCCTGCTCTAATGATAGTTATTGTCCTTGGCCTCTTAGCACTGAAGTCAATGTGCTTTATACATTGGAGACAACTCGCTACAACACAGTAAGACTCCCGCCCAGTTTCTTTGGCCATTCAACTGGCTCAAAATATGTAATGATTTCTCTTTCTTTCTCTCTGAAGAGACCACTAAAATTTCAAAACTACCAATGCACAGCAACAGATGCAGTACAATTATTCTAACGAGATTGCTTCAATGTGGGAAAATACAGTGTACGTAAAAATGAAATGTGTAGCTCGCAAAGGCTCATTGTTAGCTTGATTACAAGGCTGAGAAATGCAGATGAGCAGCTAACTGTAGGAAAAATAGGTACAAATGAATTATGTATTGCTGGCTAGGGGTACAATTTTATGTATCATTAGCATACCACCCCAGTGATAAGCATTTGTACCGTTCAGGCACTTTCTCATACCTTTTTTTCTGCCTCTGCCAGTGTACACATCAGAGGAGGGGCGATATAAAATTGATGGGGCACTGCCCCACAATATTTATGACAATGTTTATTGAAATATGTACTTATGTCAATGTAACTTTATGGTGCTGTCAGTCTCTTTAACAAAAAAGTGTGAAACAAATTTAAAAATGTTTTTTTTTTTTTGTTCACTCTTGATTTATTCTTCAAAATCAAGGGCCTGAAGTATCAAACGAGCCTCAAACCATCACTCTGCTGCCAGATATGCTGGATAGATATGGATGGATCATTTAAAGGGTCTCCTGATTTATTTTTCCATAGAGTTCAATAGGGAAATGAGTCAGGACAAACAACCCTTAAAGTCATCCATCCATATCTACTGCATATCTGGCAGCAGAGTGATGGTTTGAGGCTCGTTTGATACCTCAGACCCTTGATGACTCATAGTCCTTTAGCCAACCATGTGTTCCATACTATTCCCGTGTAATTTACAGCTTAATCTAGTCCCACCCCCCAAATCCCATAGAGATCCATTCAAATGCAGAGAGGTTATATTATCCCTTGTAAGAGTACCTGAAATTTTGATATCAAGAGTCGTTTGATGTTGTTGGGTCACAGACATCAGGAAGTCATGGCATGCAAAGGATATGCAACCAAATGCTAAATATGACTTTACTTAAATTTATGTTAATTACTTTTGGTGTCATAGTTTGGCTGTTTTCCATCTCTTTCTGCGGAGGTTCCTTCTCGGAGTCGCTTGTCAGCGTCCTTGCCCTGTTTTTCCACTGCCCGGCAATTATTGTTTGCACCTGTTCAGGTGTTTTCCGGCACTTTTGTGTTATATTTTGTTCCACATTAAGCCAGGTAACCCATATAGGACTGATGACTGCATTTATTTTTAAGAAACGCCGGAACCTTATTTAGTATCTGAGTGTAGGATTAGATCCGTTGGATCTTTTTTTTCTTTACTGTCGTTCTGTGCTATTTCTTTCCTTTTTGCCTTTCTGCCCTTTCTTAGGCAGATTGCCATATTTTCCTTTTATCTCTTTACTAGGGCTCGTTTATAGTTTATCGAGTCAGAGGTTTTCGTTCCTGTCTTTCCCTTTTCTCTGCTCTAGCCTACGAGCATTACGCCCACTTTTCCTTGGTCGCTATTCTTTTTGCTTCGTTTCTGACTGCCTCTTTATTTTAGATCTGTTATTGAGCCAGAGGCAATCTCTGTTTACTGCTCGAGTCTGCGAGCTTTTCACCCACTTTTCCTGGGTCACTTTCTGTTTGGCATATATTCGCCGGGAAGCCTTCTCTTCCTTTTTTAGTTCTTCTTACCCCTTATTAGTGATTCTGCACGTCTTTGGAGAATTATTGGAATCCTCTCACGGTCGCGTTTGGTCTTCCACACCCACCGCCCTCACATTGGGTGCCCTAAAATGGGGGGGGGGGGGACTATGTGTAAAAATGGCTACAATAGCTAAAGTAGAAATAGAAATAGTAGTTAATAACATTATCAATGTCTTAACTGTATTTTTTGATCAATTTAATGCTACCTTGGTGAATAAAAGTATACTTCTTTTTTTTAAAAATGTCTCAGTGATTCCAAACATTTGAACGCTAGTGTATAGTATATATATATACAGTTTAGAAATATGACACATATTAATATATAAAACATATGTACATATGTTATTACTTATTTACAAACAGATGGACTGAGTTAATATGTACAATAAATAATCACTGATGACTGATGAATAATATAAAATGTATTGCACACTCCTTTCGATTTATTGCATTTCCAATTGACTAATGCAGCTGGAGGTAAGAAACATTCATGATACAGTATGATTACTGATTACACAGAGCAAGCTAAAGTGGTTGTGGTAAGAAATTTGAGAGACCTGGATCAATACAAGTGATAATGAACTTTTTGTTTTTTTTGTTTTTTCCGTTTTATTTTTCTTCTGCGAAGATTTCTTTAAAAAATCTGTGTGGTGGAATAAGAAAAATGACAGGATATAAATTACTTCTGTTTAATGACTGATACACTTAAGAGTCAGGCTTTTTTAAGATCTGAATACACAGAATATAGAATTTATGATTTTGAAAATGATGTTGACCCAGAGAATCATGTTTTCAGTAACATCAGTGACTCTTGTAG
Organism: Ilyophis sp. 1 JC-2022; assembly: GCA_022702515.1. NCBI lineage: Eukaryota > Metazoa > Chordata > Actinopteri > Anguilliformes > Synaphobranchidae > Ilyophis > Ilyophis sp. 1 JC-2022. The sequence goes on from CM040400.1 coordinate 73,048,207, forward strand.
ATATTATACAGATGAACAGCTTAATGACAGTGTTGAGCTTGACAAGACCTTTTCATTGATACATTTCAACTGTAGAAGCTTACCTAAAAATGTCATAAAAATCAATGAATTTTTGGACACATTTAAAAATAAATTTAAGTTGATAGCTCTATCTGAGACATGGATAAATGAAGAGAAGGATATTGATTTGCTTATTAATGGTTATGATTTATATGTCACCAATAGAGCTAATAGGAGTGGAGGGGGCGTGGCTCTTTATATTGACAGTAATTTAAAATGTAAACCAGTGGAATGCTTAACAGTTGTAATTGATGATTTAATGGAGTGTATCGCTGTGGAAATCGAATTAGAAAGAAGGAGAAACATGGTTGTTGCATGTGTTTACAGGAAACCAGGATCAAATATAGAAACCTTTAAGGATAGTTTAGATGAATTAATGAAAGATTTGAATGTCAATAAAACAGTAATACTCTGTGGCGATTTTAATATCGATCTTTTAAAGGTATCAACACATAAACAAACTTCAGACTTTTTGGATACATTATACAGTAGAGGGCTATACCCATTGATCACAAAGCCCAGCAGAGTAACCTCGTTCAGTGCAACATTAATCGATAATATTTTTACAAATGTTCTTGAGAATAGTATTAATAGTGGCTTAGTGATAAATGATATAAGTGACCATCTACCTGTATTTGCAACATTTAATTATGAACTACAGCGAAAGAATACAGAGAAGTGCCGCAGATATAAAAGGGTGAGGACGGATGACCGAATAAATGCCTTTAGAAATGATCTCTTAAAACAGGAGTGGAATGGGGTTTACACAGACGAAATAAATACAGCATATGATTCATTTTTAAACTGTTATGTAGCTCTTTATGATAAACACTGTCCAATAGTTTTATGTAAGCATAAAACGTATTATAACAAAAAAGCCTGGATAACAAAGAGCTTACAAAATGCATGTAAAAAGAAAAACAAACTCTATAGAGACTTTATAAAATCTAGAACAGAGACTGCTGCAAAAAAATATAAGGTGTATAAAAATAAATTAACTAATATATTGAGACAGGCAAAAAAGGAATATTATAATACAATTCTACAAGAAAATAAAAACAACATTAAGGGTACATGGAATATTCTAAACAGTGTAATAGGTAACAAATCTAGAACAGATTTACCCAATCATTTTATTAAGGACAACAGGGTGATTAAAAACATGAATGAAGTGGCAAATGAATTTAATTCTTTTTTTGTAAATGTTGGGCCTAATTTGGCAAATGACATTACAAAAAATTATGGTCATAAAGAAAGTGTCTGGAAAGGGGAAAATAAGGTGATGCAGTCAATGTTTCTTGGTGAGGTTAGTGAAAATCAAATTATTTCTGTGGTAGCTAAAACAAAAAATAAGATGTCAACTGATAGTGATGGAATAGACATGAAAATAGTAAAAATGACTATTGACTGTATTATTAAACCACTATGTTATGTTTATAATCTTTCATTTAAAACAGGTGTTTTTCCAGATAGGATGAAAACAGCAAAGGTTATTCCATTTTTCAAGGCAGGAGATAAACATAGCTTTAACAATTATAGACCGGTATCATTACTTCCCCAATTTTCAAAAGTGCTAGAAAAGTTGTTTGTTCAAAAACTAGATAACTTCATTGAAAAAAATAAGATATTAAGTGAGAGTCAATATGGTTTTCGGACAAATCGATCTACTGCTCTGGCAATAATGGAAATAATAGAAGAAATCATAACAGCTATTGACAGAAGGAAATATACAATAGGGGTATTTATTGACCTAAAGAAGGCATTTGATACAATAGATCACTCGATTTTAATTGCTAAGTTGAATACATATGGTGTGAGAGGAGTTGTTCTAAATTGGTTAACTAGCTATTTACATAATAGACAACAATATGTGCATTTTGCTGGTAATACATCTGAATGTTTGAAGATTGAATGTGGGGTCCCACAAGGTTCGGTTTTGGGGCCGAAACTTTTTATTTTATATATCAATGACATTTGTGAAGTTTCTAAATTGTTACGGTTCGTTTTGTTTGCAGATGACACAAATCTCTTCTGTTCAGGAGATAATTTAAAAACATTATCTGGAATTATTGAAAGTGAAATGGTGAAACTCAAAATTTGGTTTGATGTAAATAAGTTATCGTTAAATCTGTTAAAAACTAAGTATATGGTTTTTGCTAAAAAAAGTAAAGAAGAAGTCTTATTATCCATTGATGGAGTTAATATTGAGAAGGTATCAGAGTTTAGGTTTTTGGGAATCACAATGGATGAAAATTTGACATGGAAATCACATGTATCATATGTTAAAAAAAAGCTGTCAAAGAATATTTTTATTTTGAACAAAGCCAAGTATGTTTTAGATTGCAAAACAATGAGAATGTTGTACTGTTCACTGATACTGCCTTACTTGAGTTATTGTGCAGAAGTGTGGGGTAATACATATATGAGTAATATAATGCCTTTGTTCTTATTGCAGAAAAGAGCAATTCGAATTGTCCACAAAGTTAAATTTAGAGAACATACCAATAGTTTATTTATTAAATCAGGGTTATTGAAACTTACAGAGATAATAGAACTCCAGACATTGTCAATTATGTTCAAAGCCAAAAACAGAGTTTTACCAGAAAACCTGCAAAAGCTATTTGTGTTTACTTCAGAAGATGAGAATCATAGAAGAAGATTTGATTTTAAGCACCAAGTTGCTCGGACTACTTTGAAACAAATGTGTATTTCGGTTGTTGGTGTAAAAATATGGAATTCCCAACTACAGGATTTAAAAGGTTGTACAGATATTCATCGATTTAAAAAAATGTACAAATCCAAAAAAAAAAAAAAAATTGACAATATGCACTTGAATCTAAAATTGGATGTTAATGATAAATTGTTTTGAGCTTGTAAATTTGTACTTGTATGGGTTATTTTTGTTTTGTTTTTGTTTTGTTTGTTTGTTTTGTTGTTGTTATAATCAAAGTGTTGTTGGTGTAGGCTATTGAAAATCAACTATGTGAAGTCAGACCATCTTTCTTCTATTTTTTTATTGTTCAAGTAGGGGGCAGACAAATATAAGAAATGTTTTCTTCTTACTGCTCCTTTCCAATCATGGAGGTGTTGATTTGAAAATGTAGTGTGCATTTTTGTACAAATAATGTTGTCCACTTTCATGAAAGGAACAAATAAATAAATAAATAAATAAATAAATTAGAAGACTTTTATGGGCTTCAAAGGTTCATTTAGATTCAAGCTGAAACAAAACTATTCAAACAAGCTTGTGGTACGTTTAGGAAAATAATATATTTGAGGTGTAAAAATAATTGTAATTTCCACATGCAGGAAGAGAATTGCATTTTCAGCCAACTTCATCGTTATCATCATCATCATCAGCATCAATCAATTTTTTTTTACACACATTTGTAATTATAAACGGCAAAGGTGTTCCATAATCATGACTTTCAGAATTGTATTAGTAATTTAACATTGTTTCAAAATACAGAATTCTTGGCATAAGTTGGGTGAGGTGATCTAAAAAAAAAAAAAATATCCTCTCATTTATGTTATAAATCAGCAGCCTGTCTCAGTGTGAGGGATGGGCTGGAAGGATGCATTAGTCTCTGTTGACAGGGACAGTACAGAACTGGTGGGAAACCTTCTGCAGTAATCCTATTATAATAAATAGATCTAGCTTTAATTAAAGTTCACATAGTCAGTGATCAAGGGGGGAGGCTGCAGGTTGTAATCCAGTCCAGGACTTTGTGGCTTCATTCCTCGGGAAGATGTTTTGTGAGGCGTCTTACTTTAGGTGAGGGTTTCACAGTGCTTGTGGCTTTCCATCATGCTCGCACAAAGCTGAGGTCCTTTCACATGGAATGTAGCGCATTATACCATGTGCTGCAGGGACGGAGCTAGCCTGTCACACATATGGGTGCGAGGCATGAACGAAATCTCACAAGCTCACGTAATGAGCTAATAATGGGAAACTTTGTAAAACAAAAGAACACTCTCGGCTAATAATAGCTTAAAGCTGGAAGAGTGCAAAACCAAAACGAAAGAACAAAGAAAAACTGTCTCAGAGAGAACAGCAAAGAAACAAAATAGATAGCACAAAACGCTACCAGGTAGAAAACAATCCTATACCCGATTAAGTAGCTATAGCAAGTCCCCCCTGAACATAAACGGAGTTTAATATCAGGAGGTCGCTAGTTCCTGGCTATACCTGGCTCGAATGCAATGTTGTGAGACAAACAAGCACCGGAGATGCGGAAGTGAGGAACTTAAGTACCCCGCAGGAAGAAGCCCAGGTGAAAACAATGATGAGGACTAGGGATGTTAACAATTAATCGACTATCAATTAATTGCTAATAAGAATTTAATCGATAAGATTTCAAATTAAACAATTAACTGAACAATCTGTGGTCTTGTTTCAACGGGAGTTTTTGCGTGAAATGTAATCATGATTTAAGGTCTCCACGCGAGGACGCCAAATTCAGCCTAGTGTAATTATTGAAGAGGCCGCGAAGTTTAGCCTACACAAGAAGACACAAAAATGAAGCGGGCAAAACAATGATGCCCATTGCAATACCTGTGGTGCTGTTTTGAAGTATAACAACTACTTCGTTAATGTAGCCTACCACCTAAAAAGCGTACATCCAACTGTGCTGCCAGGGCAAAGTGGATCGCAACCTACCATAACCTCAGTGTTGCCAAAGAGGGTATGACAATAGACGAGCGGAGGGTATTACTCAGAGGATATGCAACATGGTTGAAAAGGACATGATGCCAATAAGCATCGTTGACGGCGAGGGATTTCGAGAGCTAATAAACAGGCTGCGCACACGGCTCACTCCCGACCACGTAGATATGCTTAAATGTTCTTGAATAAAAATACGTTGGTCTATCTAGTATGCATATGAGGAGCCTATTCAAAACATAATAGCCTATGTTTTAAGTTGACTGTTCTAGGCTAGGTCTACTAGTTTAACTGTCGCCTTTCCATTTCAAGAGCGTTTATGTTAATGCTGCTAGCGCCTAGCGGAGCAATGGTTTTGCTTGCGACAGATGAGACGGAGCGCAATTTCTTTTCTGTTAAAGTAGCCTATACACGCCTTCATATTCTATTTTTGTTATGCTACAATAATGCCCGTTTCTCAAATGTTACAATAAATATTTGATTGAGGAATATAACATGCATTTTTTATTCTGTATATCATTAGCTATATTTAGCTTTTATGTTATCAATTAATCGACGATTGTTTGTTAAAGTTAACAACTATCGATTAAGGAAATTCCTTTAAATTTGCATCCCTAATGAGGACTGCAAACAAAGAAACGGAACGTGGAAAAAATCTGATTGATTCCCAATCGTGAAGACAGGACGAGAGCCACAAACGGAAAAAAAACAAAGAGCCACGAACCACGACACTAATAGGTGACTGCTCCACCTCATAATAATAAAATATAAAAGTCGCATTAGGCTATCAGCAGGTAACTAACTCCCCCTTATCGCTAGAATATAGTAAAAAATACAATGTTGATCACTCAATGACTATGAATATTCTTCAAGAAATCGTGGGCTGACCAGTAATGCCTTGCATTTGCATTTATATAGCGTCCTTAACGAGTAACTAGACTTGTACTGCCAATAACACACGCCAACAAAGGACTTAAAGAAATGGCACATATTTTAATAATCATAATTATAACAATGAAAATATGTGCTAAAACAAAGGGGAAATTATTTTTAAAACAAATGGCAGCATAAACCTTGAAGACGTTGCATCAGTCGACCATTAGGTTGGTGTGAAGCTGGTCTGGCTCATCACTTACAAGCAAAATATAAGCAGCATTTCAGTGTATGCACTGGAACTCAGAAATAACATGTAGCCTAGGTAAGTTTTCTTTAAAAAAATACAGAAGCAAATGTTCAAACATTTCTTTACTGGAACTGAAGCAACTCACATATTTAGGTATGATATGTTTCAATATCAACTGTGATTAAATATATATATATTTGAGTGTTACTTGACAACTTTCATTAAACAATGTTTTTCATGAATTAGGCCTAAGTTAGTGTCTGAGTTTCGGGAGGCTACTCAGGGGGCCCCTATGGCTGCAGCGCACCCACAGCACCCCCGCTAGTTAGTGTGTGTGTTTCGGGAGGCTACTCAGGGGGCCCCTATGGCTGCAGCGCACCCACAGCACCCCCGCTAGTTAGTGTGTGTGTTTCGGGAGGCTACTCAGGGGGCCCCTATGGCTGCAGCGCACCCACAGCACCCCCGCTAGTTAGTGTGTGTGTTTCGGGAGGCTACTCAGGGGGCCCCTATGGCTGCAGCGCACCCACAGCACCCCCGCTAGTTCCGCTTCTGGTGTGCTGACTTGTCACCTCAGAAGACACTCGACCCAGTTGCATAGGTCGTTTAGGTAACATAACCCAATTTCAGCACGGGGTTCAGGAGGGGTAGTCCTGCTTGTGTCAGTGGCACTTCTGGGCTTGAAGCACACACTACCCAGTGCACAGCATCACTGCTGTGAGTCCTCGCTCTAAAAGCCCTTCCTGCCTGTGGCCCCTCGTCCCTGACGCAGTTTCCGTTGGAATACTGACCTTCCCCAAATAATGGCCAGTCGCACTTAGCTCCCCTGCGTCCCCCATGTCCCAGAGTGTTAAAAATTCATAGGGCGAAAAGCAAGTCTCCTCTGCCATCAAAGCAATGGAAGATTCAGTTCAGTGAGTCACTCCCCCTTTGTCCTCTCCCTGGGGGTTCCCACAATTAAAGGGGCTGTTATGGAATGGTCCATCTGTGATGTAAGAGCAGAAGGGAATTGTATATGCAGCTCGCAGTTCCCAGTAGTTCCCCTTGCCTCTGTATTTATGTAAGTACATAAAAATATGTAAGGAAATATTAGAGGGGTGGCTGTTTGCTGGGAATTAAGAGAGGTCACGCCCATGCCATCTTTCAAGGCCAGCTCATTATGTATGCAGTATCTGCCTTCCTGCATGCATGAAACTGCTTTGTCTCATATCATGTTATTCAATTCCTACACCACTGGAGATTTCAGACAGGGTGCATATTCAATAATTTATATTTAAAGTTAAAATATACTCTCTACATAGTTATATCTCTATATATCCTCAAACAGGGAATCAATCACAGTACAAGAAAATAATAAACTCTCTTTACAACGAGACATACCGCAACCAAACTCAAAGCGACCCGTATTGGGCGAACACTCTCAAACTACAGATTAAGACAAACAACAAAGAAAGTCCTACAGCTCACAACTAGGGAGCCGAAAAACACAAACAAGAGGTAAAATAAAACGGCAAAGACAATCTGTCAAGGACAAGGGAAGAAAAAGAGACAGGATAGAAAGGATAACCTATGCTAAGTTTCTACTAAACTCTTAGACACCTGCAACAAGTCCCGGTGGAACGACAACACGTTGAGGTGATACGGTCGTCACAAACTGTCAGTCCTATACCGTGAATTTACCGGAAAATCAGAAAACATTTTGGTCCCCAACAACTGGAGTTGATCTCCCCTATGGAATTTGATTCGTGAAAAACTTAAGTGAAAAGGAATAATTAACAATTGGGCCATATTTGTGACTCATGTTACATGTGTTGGATTCTAGTTTCAATGATCTTCTATTTTAGTCAGCTGTTCACTTTACTTTGAGCAGAGGTATTCACTCCCCACAGCTGTGCAGAGGTGCACTTCTCTGGTTGTTATAGACCAAAATGCTTTCAGTTTTTGTCCTACGTTAGCTCTAAAGTGTTCTCACTTATTACTGACACAAAAGGAGCATTTAATTGACAAATTAGTATTATTTGATCACAATATGATTAATGGCTAATTATGATTCATTATCAAGCTAATAAAAAAACCAAGACAGAAACTAAAATTTATACATGGCACGCCAGTCATAAAAGAGTGTAGAAAATATAGGTAAGAGAAATGGAAGCAAACATAGAGCAGCTGTTTTGTGTTTTTTTCTGTTTCTGGTGTTTCTGATAATTTGTCCACGCCCCCATGGTATGTTCATGTTTTGTTGCCAAGATACATGGTGAGACAGCTTCCTGCCAACAATTATGCGTGCATTATGAATGTTTGCGGTAGACGTAGCTGAAAGGATGTGGCAAGCATGGACCCGAGATGTGTCCCATGTCACAAGCATATAACAGGAAGTGCTTTGGTTATTTGAGGTTAAGAGGATATATTAATGTCTTTACATATATGTCTAACAAAACACTATTGTTTAAAACATGCACAATGTTTTTATTATTATTATCATTATTATGGAATATGCTTACTACAATTATAGAAACATAGATGCTTGCAAGAACATCTGTAAACGTTGGTTCACAAACAGAAACAGAATATTCAGTGTACATGGAAACCAAAGTTATTTTTGATTGTAGCCTCATATAAAACTCATCAATAGGCCATGCACTTGAGAAACAGCCAGACTAATCAGCTGCATTGTCCAGATTATAAGAATATACCCATTGAATATCTGGTGCTAGTGCACTGTTGCTTACTCCATGCAGTTGATTGTTGTAGGTTTATAAAAAGTGTATTTACTATGGAGGAGTGATATCCCCTTGTCGCAGATGTTTTCACATGTCTTTTACATTCATCACAGCCAAAGAGGATTTGATTTCATGGTCATTGAGGATAGGTCAGCTATCAATAATAATCTGCTGCCCCTATTCAAAATGTAAATACAAATACAACAAGCCTCCACCACATGCTATGCGCCACTTTCCAATCATTTCCAATCTGGTAGGCATTTTGCAGTCATAAAGATATTGGTTTTTGGCTTATGTGGTTTTAGCTCTATTGTGGATGAAGAATAACGAGTGGGCCATAATTTGAGTTAGAGGATCTTAAATTAGAGGATCTGCAGCAGTTGCGTGCTCTTATGGGCCTGTGTTTGTGACGATTGCTTTCCTCCCCTGTGTTTTTGCTTTGAGTATTTCAACATTTCAGTATTTGTGTCTGCATTTATTTCTGGGTGATCTTCAGCTGTTTTTTCTAGCACTGGAACAAAAAAAAACTACTTTTATAATTTTAATTTACTTTAGTTATTCAAAATAAAAAAATAATGAATTGATCAAATCTCATGCTAAAAATTTAAATCTTGAATTTGAAATGACCCACATTTGCAAATTTAAAGAAAGCATAAAATGAATTAGAAAATGCGAATAAATACATAAAGTTTTATGCTCAACGAGTTTCACAGTGTCATCCTAACGTTGCAGTAAATAAGACCTGCTTAATCAGCTTAAGTATTGTGCAACATGATTTGGGCAAAATTAATGAGCTGCGCCAGTGTTCATCCCTCATCAAGGTGACTTACTGTATCACCAACAGGCGTGTGTTGTTCAAGCACATAAGGTTAGCCCAAAGAGAGAGAAAAGACACATTCGTCGTGGAAGCCACAATGCCCTTTTTCTGAAAGGCACTGTGCTGGTCTACAACACATTTCCATTTCTGTATGATTCTCTTCTGGTTGAGTCATCTGAGAGCCCTGTTCAGGACTGAGGTTCTGAAGCGTGAGCTAATATGGTTTATAGATTATAGTTTGTTGTATGGAAGCTCAGGCCTGTTCTGGGCTTCAGAAGGCGGTGAAAAAAATTCAACAGTATACCCAAAGAACTGCAGCTGAAAGAATGCATTACTTGCAGCTAGCGCTTGAAGTGGAAAAAGTGCCGGTACTCATATGAGGAAAACGTCTGTTTTGTAGCTTACCATTTTTGTACGAAGATAACTGTGACAGTGGCAGGTAAGGACCCAAATGCACGACGAGACAGAATTGAGAAAATAGAGTCTTTATTTTCCGTAGGCACAAGGACAATGTCCACTGTGGAACCCACAGTGAACTGGTGAGCAGGATCAGGCGAAGTAGCCAGGAGTGGTCTTTAGCCTGGGTCGTAGCGAAGGATCAGGCGGGGGCTGAGTCAGGATCCACACCGGGAAGCCAGGGCGTGTGGCATCCAGACCTGGTTCGTTTAGCCAGAGTATAGTAAACTAGACAATCGGGAAACAAGTACAAACGCGACAAGGACCGTAATACTCTGACAACAAATCACAGGAACAGCACGGTAAATATAACTAGTGTCATTAGAGCTGATAAACTGCAGCTTGCGGGAAATGCGTGCGAATTCAGCGAATTGATTGAACAATTAGAAAACGCATGAGGAATGCGGTGAAAGCAATTAAGTGTGAATTGTGTAATTAAGATGTGGTGCGAGTAGTAATTGTGCAATGTGGACACAATTAGGTAATGAACGCAGACATGACACAATCAGGTTCAGGGAAAACAGAGGAAAACACCAAGGAAGGGAAGGGGAGCAGGAGCGGATCGTAACAGTAACATGTTGAAAAAAACAGTTTCCCTTGCAGAAAAACAGTGAGAAAGCAAGAAAGCAGGTACCCTCTGGGTAATTAATTCAGTTTACATGCCAAGTCAATGGGTGGGCTCACCTGAAATATTTTTTCACCACCAAAAATTTTTATTCCGTCATAGCAACAAGATAAACTCAACAATAGCCCAAACGTATGATCTGTTCACTCAACAGCAAACTAAACAAGTGAAATTCTTGTGTAATTATACCACGTCATTCTACTGTCAATATCTATTACTAAATATGAAATAAATATACACTCCTACCATTGGTTTTACACATATAGATGTCTCTTTCAAGAATCACTGTTATCTTGAACAAGCTTTTTGAGAAATACACACCCCTTTATAACGTTAGTACACCTTCTGAAACCCCCATGCGTAAAACATCGCATGCTGTTCAAACCTGTCTTATGCATTCCAGTTCATTCTGGTTTCAGTTGACAACTCTTTCATCCAATATCCAATCCATTTCTGTCTGGACCTCTATTTGTGCACGGGGGCATTGTCATTCTGAAACCGGAAAGGGCCTTCCCCAAAATGTTGCCACAAATTTGGAAACCCAGAATCGTCTAGAATGTCATTGTAAGTTGTAATGTTAAGATTTGCCTTCACTGGAACTAAAGAGCCTAGCCTGAACCATGAAAAACAGCTCCAGACTAAAGGATGTCTTCATACTTTTGGCCATATCGTGTATCTATCCCCCTATACCAGGGGTAGGCAACCCTGGTCCTAGAGAGCCGCAGGGTCTGCTGGTTTTTGTTGTTACTCACCACTTAATTGATCAATTAAAGCAGTTGATTACACAGTTAACTCACCTCACCTGGTTTCTTTGGTCTAATTAGTTGCTGTGTTTAAGGTGAAAACAAAAACCAGCAGACTCTGCGGCTCTCTAGGACCAGGGTTGCCTACCCCTGCCCTATACTGATTAAATTATAGTAATTGCCACTTGAAAATGATGAAAAGTGAGTTTTATGAGCCAAAACAGTTGATTTGTAGTTAAATATATGATTATTTTATGATTTACAGCAGTACACAATTTAGCCATTTTGGATTAGGTTTGGAGACACTAAGGCCTGTGTACAGGATTGGTTGCCGAAACCTACCTACAGAATAATTTTGCTTGCATCATAAATACATTACGTATAGTTCCATTGGTAGTACTAGCGAATTCCGTGGGAATTTCAAACATCTTCACAAAGTTAATTTGACATTTGTGCTTATTTTATGATTATTATATTAATGTATCTCTAGTAAACGTTCCTCGCGGAGAATTCTAAAACCACCGAATGTCTGCAATTAATGTGTACGAGCAGGTCAAGGTAGCGAAAACTTCAAAACTAAAACATTTAAGAAACGTAAAACCCCAGTGTGTATGAGGCCTAAGGGACAACAGGGTACATTTCCTACATTTTGCGTCATAGATAGTAGTTCTTTAGTAGTTCTGCATATCACCCTGATTTTCCACAATTGTGGATAAGTCTATGATCCAGGAAATGTATAGTTTATCATACAGTATGTAGCTCTTAGTATTTCATTGCAAACTAAAGAAAAGCATTTTTCCAAGCCTTAAATAGAACATAAATAGGTTAGAATTGACCAAATCTGGCCTCCGCACAAAGGGGTTAAAGCAAAAGAGGCCTTAAAAAAATTACAAATAATAAGCACAAGACTATTTCAGCAAATACACAAAAGAATAATAAAAGTTATGGGATACTGCTTGTCAAATACACTGCATGGACACATCTTGGAATGTATACAACAGAAAAGGAAGAATTAGTTGGAGTAATTATTTTTGTACCCAATACTGTTACGTTTGTGTTCCCACTCCGTCACACATTTCCCTGTATTTTTGGTAAATTCTTTGGTGTTCTTTGTAATTTCCTGCTATTTCCTTCTTTCAGTACTAATGATTAAAAATTTATGAACTTCATAGAATTAAGGTTTACTAATCTACTAACCTCATAGAAATGAGGGCTTCTACTAATCTACTAATTATCTAATGTCATCTTCTCTATTCACTACAGCTGTCTCTCCTTTCCCCTTTGCTGTCACTATTCTCTTTCCTGATTTCCTCGTTAACTCTTCTACTCGCTACAGCTGATTCTCGTTTCCGCTTTCTGCTCTTTCCAATTGTTGCGCCTGTCTGTGAGTGTATTTAAACCCTGTCTTGGCTTGTGTTCAGTCTGAGATTGTTGCCTCAGTTTACTCTTTTGAGCGGTTTTCAATTGGTTTCATCCATGGTTTGACCTTGTTTGTTTATGATCAAGTTTTCTGCCAGTTCTATTCCTGACCCTGTTTTGTTTTCTCGACTATGAGTTTGCCTAGCGTATATCTGTACCTTTGCCTTTGCGGGTTGCCTACCTGTTATGAACTCTGTTCTCCTACTGATTACGAGCCTGCATGCCGTTTTCCGTACCGTGCCACCGCTGACAGATATCCTGGATCTCGACCCTTGCCTCGACTTTAACCATGAGCCTTGCTTTCTGATTTTTGTACTTTGCATTTACGGATTGCCTGCCTGTGTTTTTTTTACCTTTGCATTGAACCTACGACAAACTGCCTAATGTTCTGTACCGTGCTACTGTGTGTAATAAAATCTCCTTCGGGAGTTTTATTTTACGTCTGGCTCGGAGTCCACCTTTTTGGGTTCTACATCTGTGCCTGGTCGTCACATACTGAGAGTCCTTTGAGGATAGACGAGAAGTTAAAGCTACCATTCAACCCTCCCTTGCTTCTTTTTAAGATTATAATTATTTGTATTACCTGGATCATGCTTGTACCTATACTTATGAGTATTAGTATACCTATTTCCCACGCACATGTATTCTTGCTGGTGTGTGTGTTTGGGGGTGAGGGGTGAGAAAGAAGCTGTTCGTAACTGCTGTGTGTTTGCAGTTTGTGTCTGTGAGTGGGAGCAGTACTGTAATGTGAGTGCCGGGGCTTGCCCGTGTTCTGTGTGGGTCATTTATATTTCTGCACCACAGCCGCTTTGGTGCTATCAATCTCCTTGCTGAGATCTGTGCCAAAATGCAGCGCTTTATTGCAATGCTGATTTTATATTTTTGGCTGTCGGATATCTCTGACAACACGTTTCCTTCTGTTATTTTCAAGGGAGGCATTGCCTTGCGTTGTTGTGTACAGAACAGATGCACTGCTATGTGCCCTTATGCCCCTGCTGAGCAGTGACGGAAATTCTTCTAACTCAACTGTGTTGCAGTGACTTTTTTTTTTTTTTTAAGATCACAATGACATTACTGTTGTAAATCTGACTGTCTTTTGTGACTCCCAAATTTTATGTTCCATACCATACCGCTGGGGAGTGTACATTTAGCTCTACCAATGGAATTGTAAGCACTTAAACTTTATATTTAATTTCAGAGTAGAACATTGTGTTAAGACTGTTGATAGTATTTCCATTATGACAACACTCGAGTTGGAGCAGACAGTGACACCAGTACAAATGACTTTGATAAATGAGACAATGCTGTTTTTCATAGCTAATACCATGAGTTGTGGTGTTCATGGGAATAGCTTTTTTTCTCTGATCTGTATGGGTGAAATTTAATTAGTGATTCAGTGTGAATGCACAGAGCTGTCATTTTATACAGTGACAGCAAATGACAAATACTGTACAGTAAATAGGTAAGTGTGTTAAAAAGGGTGATCTTTAGTGTACGGTAGTAGTACTGGCCCCTCGAAGTGGAAAGTACCATAAAGACAAAACCACTTTATGTGCTAGTCCTGCCACACTGAAACTACAGCGAGAAAGTATCACTTTGTATCTTGGTTATTAGTTGACACTATGGTTGAAGTGTCTTTTTGTTGTCTTTCACCAAATCCAGCAGTGAGCATATATGATAACTGCTGCTGTACTACAGTATATTTCTAATTTAATTTTCTTGATTAACAAGTGTGTCCGTACTCTGTAGCTAAAAAAACAAACACAAAATAATGAAATCAATTTAACACTTTCAAAGCATAGCCTATACCTAAGGTGTAAATCCCATAATTTTCTTATATAGTGTTGTTTCAATGGTAACACTCAGTCAATACTCTCTCTTGAGTTCCGATCTTCAAATAAATCTGTGGATATAGCTAAATGCAGTACATTTTTGCGAAGTAATAAAAAGTCAGTAATGTAAAACAAAAAAATACACATGAAATATAACAAGACACAATTTAAGGTCTTTAAATACAAAATGGTGTGAGTAATCTTATTCCCGCCATTCACTCATCTCCATCCAATTACATGGTAAATTTATAATGAAAAACACGTCAGAATACATATTGATAGCTGTCATTGAGTCTAAATGCCATTCCATGTGAACTAATTGAGCTGAAATATAAAACAAGGACCTATCAATAGAGCATACTGGGCATACTGAGCTCAGTTTCTCTGCAGGTTGTGTGGCAATAATTTATTACATGACTCTGGCAGTTATGGTGGTATGTGGATGCCGGGGGCTCGGTGTCCCTGACAGCACCACTGTCAGTTGACCCTCTGTCCATCTGTCAGTGAGTCTGTAATATGAGCTGGTCTGCAGGGGATCGGGATTTTGTTTTGGCCAAGATTATAGACCCTCTCCCACTGGGAGCATTGTACAGGCGATCGGCCGCAGTCCCTCCGGCCTCTCGCCCTCTGCCTCCGAACCCAACGGAATTAGAGTAGGTTGGCTTCCATTAGAGATGAGATCATGTGACCGTTGCGCGTATTGCGCTGGCCCTCCCGCAGAGGTCTGCTGTGCTCTTCCTGTGATGGAGAGTTGAACCGCGACGATGATGGGAAAGTGAGACCGTGCCTAACTGACAAGGGTGCATATAGCATCAACAGTGTGTGTGTTTGTACGTGTCTGTGTGTTGGGTCAAGTGGGTCTTGTGTATCTGTGAGTAAATCTGTGAATTTCCAGACTGTTAGAGGCTCCTGTTGCTCTTGAGGGAGAAGGATTGTTTCAACACCCCCCAACCCCCCATCGATAAAACAAGGAGATTGCTGAAGGAAAAGGACATTGGTTATCTACAGAAACAGCACTATACATTCAGAGTGCATCAAGGCCCTTGTCCTTTGACTTCAATTGTCTCCTCAGAAGTGCCGTTGGCACACGCGGCCTGTATCCTGACCCTTTGTTGATCCTGGGCACATTAAAAAAAAACACAGCAACAGCAGATGGACGGCCCTCGGTCCTGTGAAGGAGGGAGCAGGAAGCTGCTCGGGGAGATGGTCCTGTTTTATCTGGCACTGGTTCCACACACAATGCAGTGTGGACAGCCCTGATAAAGCGCTCCAGAGCAATAGCTGCCAGGCAGCTGTGGTCCTGTTACACTCCACCTCCACCCCCCCGTCCATACCTTCTCAGCTACTGTCCACCCATAGCTACCCCTCTCCACCCTTTCCCGTCCTTCTCCTCCCCACCGGTATTACTCCCGCTCTCCCCCAACACTTCTCACAGTCCTGAGAACATTATCTAACTGTGTGAGGCAGTGTTCTGCCACCCCCCTCCTGTCCTGTTTGAGAGAAAGGATTTCATTAGTCTTCTGGAATCTGAGCCCACTTTCATTCTTTTCTTTGTCACATACAAAATGATGATATTATTTATTTAAGCTGTTTCAGCTATTTAAGTGCAAAGTGGAGCTTTGGAGTGAAACGCACTGTTTGCTCAGGGAGCGTCCATTTGAATATTCAGGGGCAGATCACTTTTTAATGTGCAGAGAAGACTGCCTTTTTTTTCCTGCTGGGTGAATGAGATTTCTCTGTTTTGTTCACTGTCTCTTTATTTCTATGAAAGATATGCAGTGAGCCTTCCAGCATAACAAGCTTTGCCAAAACCATAGTTAGAACAGTTCAGGAAGAGGCTCATGTCTGCTGATGAGGCCTGCTTTAAAAACATTTTTTTTTAACAATGAGGCTTGTCACAGTATTACTATTTTGACACCAGGATTACTTGGTTCCGCTTTCCCTTCTCTAATTGTATGCACTTGTCTTTTACTACCCAGTTCATGTTCAAGTCTATGTGTTATGTGTGAATCCGGTCCGCGTATTACCTTGTTAGTGAATTATCAGCTTCCCTCATTGTTTCATTACGCTCACCTGTTTGTCATTTCCCTTCCCCGTTTCCACACACCTGATCTCCATTGTAGCTCGTCACTCCCTGTGTATTTAAACCCTGCGTTTCAGTCTGTTCCTTCTCAGAATGTTGATCACTTTTCCTGAGCCATGTGTTTGTAAAGCCAGAGATTTGTTGAGATTCCTGAGATGCCCTTTGTACGACTACAATTCCTTCCCGCCAATTCTGTTTTGTTTGCCTTTGTTATTCTGGTTTTTGACTCCTGCCTGTGCCTGCCGTCTTCTGTACCTTTGCCTGTGATTTCTTGTTATTGATTTTGGACTGTCTCACTATTCTTTTGCCTGCTGATTTTATTCTGTCTCTACATCTGATAGACATTGGACTGGAAATAAACGCTCTCTTTCGCCTACATCCTGGTCTGCGTTTGGGTCTGAACGGTCCCTGACAAATGGATACAGGTTGAGAGTAATCATCTGTCAACATGTTAGGTTACTGAAGGCTGGTTCTATATCTCATAGTATGCCACCGGCTATCACCAACATTAACTTGTGGTTATAAAGAACAAAGTTACATTTGCATCCATTACATTACATTACAGGCATTTAGCAGACGCTCTTATCCAGAGCGACTTACACAATTTCTTATTACATCTTATTACATTTATCCATTCCTATACAGCTGGATATATACTGAATCAATTCAGGTTAAGTACCTTGCTCAAGGGTACAACGGCAGTGTCCTACCTGGGAATCGAACCTGCAACCTTTTGGTCCAAGTCCAGTTCTTTAACCATTATACTACACTGCATCCCTTGATATAAAAATATTAAGGACAAATGGTGATAGAATCCAGCCCATATTAGATTTAATTTTATGCCTCAGATTAAACACTGATGTATGTCTCAGTTCTGTGAGCGTTTCCCAGCAGAAAGTGGAGTGCGCGCTCATCAAAGCATGTGTCACTCCCTCACCTGCAGTTTGATGCCTTACCATGTCTCCCGAATTGCGACCCATGCGTGACTCAACAGCAAACTCCCACAGAAGCCAGGCTGGTGAATGCAAAAAGAAAAATGTATTCTAGTAATACTAGGGCATAACAAAACTCACTCCTTCACACCATGATTTACTAGCAGCTGCCAGTTAATGGTTACAAAAACAGCTGCCCACTGGTTTCAGCCCTTAAACACCTTCTGATTTTAAACTGCTAAGTATTCATGTATTATGTACCCTGAAAGCTGGCTTTCATTGGTTTCTGAGGGGTATGCTTCAATTAGATATGTGAAACTGAGTTCTAGATACACTAACTGTGAGACACCCTTTGTTTTTGACATTAGGTAGAGAAAGCAAAAGCCCTTTGATGATGCAATTTGCATAGTCTTCAGCTCGAGAGGCGTGTGGCGTTCCGTTCTGTGCTACGCTATGCCACGCTTTGGTGTGTTACCAGGTTACCACCGCCATTCACCGGTCCCAGATCCCCACATCTCCACATCAAATAGCACCAAAACATTGATCTGTCACTGCTGATGGCAAATGAAAACACAACCGTGACAGATTCAGATATTTGCATTGTGACATGTAGGATGACTTGCTACATGAAAGAAATGTCAAAATCGTGTTCTGCAGTCTTCAAGTCACTTAGTTTTACCATGTAATGCCATGAGGATAATTCAAACTGTAATTAATTTTACATTACTGACATTTTCCAAAAGCATACTATTTTTTGACAGCCGCTGTGTACAATTCCACAGCGATTCCCTTGCCTTCTTTGAGGCACTTGCAAGGAACTGAAGCACTACACTTTTGGGTACGTTTTGAATGAAATTGAGAATGTGTTTTACAATCATAACAAATCAGTAGCTCAGTGTTAGCTAGTTATTATCAACATACTGTATTATATATGCTTTGTGCCATTCTTTTAACAAAACTAAAAGTTTTTGTGTAACTGTTTTCCTGACGACCCCAAACTGTGCAAATTGTGGCTTGTCACCATGAGCTATGACATAAAAACCCTGATAGACTCTGAAAAACAAAAAAGTATGCAGCTATTACTTTGCAATACATTATTACATAGATAAATCCATGGGCAATGACTGTGCAGCTGAAGCTATGGAATTGTGTGCAAAGTGATATTTTTCAGCTGTGAAACTGAAACATGTCCTGGTAGATGAGATTAATTTGGGGAAGTGGATTTCTTCCAGCCGAAATAAAGAACACAGCACAACCTAGAAGAGAAGGGCCTCAGGGCTGACCTTACAGAACAGGGGTGCATTCCCCCAAAAGCATCGTAAAGCTAAGACTATCGTAAAACCCTTCTTATGAAGCTTCTTGAACTTAGGGTGCATTTCCCAAAACCATCTTAATTTATGACGCTCTTAGAAACACTTGTAGATTTACGACTACTCCCGACCAGTCGTAATCGTTTAGTGTGTTTTTTAGAAACCCATAAATCACATACTTTATTTAGTTTTTGTTTGTTGTGTTAGTATTCATTTCAGTTTATGGTTACCATGACCACTGATTGGGTATTTTTTTTTTTTTAAGTTAAATGCAACAATACATTTTAGTTTTTTTTTATATATATTTGGAAATTATCCATAAAAGGCGTTCCCTTAAATATCCATACACAAATAAATAAGATTGAGACGAGGAAAACCAGTAGGAAAAAGATTTTTTTTCAAAAATAAATGTTCTAGAAGATGTTGATGTGCCTCGAAACCGGCCATGTATTGGGCATCTCTGGGGTTCGCGTCTGGCCTGAATGCACCTGAAGCATTTTCCACTTCCCGCTCCACAACGCTTCGCACCTGGTGAAGGCGTCTTCACGATTGGTTGTTGAATACTGTTCCATACCGTGAGTCTTTATTAGATCATTTTGTGCAAGGAACGGAGGCCTTATTGTTAATTGACTGACAAAGTGAAAACATCTGCATCAATTACTAACACTTTGTATATGCAGGAAGCGTTTAGGAGCTGAAAAACACTTTTTTCTTTTGCGAGAGAACGTCTGCCTCCACAAAATTCACATTAATTCCTTTAACCATATCAGCAGCACCACAGACAGCGACGTTAAAGCACAACTGAACTTTGGTGGAACTTTGGGTTGTGTTGTTACCTGGCCATGATATAACGAACAATAACCAGTCCTCGTACGTATAAAAATGTTTTATTAAATGGAACGTATTTGTATCTTATTTGGAACGTAGATCCGACTCAGCGACCAGTTGCTCGCTGTAAGAACGCACCGTTAGCATCAATCACAAATAGCCTACGTTTTGCTGTTAAGTCTCGTTTTGTTTATTTTCCTACGTCGCCCTCGTCGTAGCAACTAGGACTTTGAACTTAACCAAGAAAAAATACATTTACTTACCACATAACATACACATATACGAGCATATAGGCTAGCATGTACAGCAGAGACTGCAGAAACAGGCAATTAATAGCCTAGCCTATGTTATCCATCAGTATGATGACTTTGGTTGTTATTGTTACATTGATACAATGTTTTCATTTCAACCTAATACATGGGTGACCATTACCATCAGGAAGTGAATGTTGATTCGACCATTGAAAATTGGTTGATGACTCCATGCCAGTGCATATACAAGAATACATGACACTTCAGGGTGGCCAATCACCACCCCTGTCATGCCATAAGTTCTTGTATATGCACTGCATGTCCCGGTTTAAATCTTACATATTTACCTTAATTTCCTTGAAATGCAAAAGATTTCTGTATGGAATTAGTATAACCAGCTGTTACTCAATTGTCACTGTGCATTCCCACAGCTGAGCTACACATAGCCATTGCAGATGAACAACTGCACAGCTTGTCATCAGAGTCGGCATTGGCACATCACTGGACCAAACTAGTGTTTTGGATATGTCATTGAATAGCCTCTTGATCTGGCTATTTTGACAGCCAGTTCCTCATCAGGGGGATGATGTTAATCACAGGAAGTGATGAACTGTGACTATGGTCTCTTTTATCGAGGGCTGTGTGGGTTGTGCTAAAAGCCTGGTTAGGGTGTAATAGCAGTTGGTAACCTTTCGTTAAGCTTGAAACCATTTCAAGCTTTCTCGTGAATTAGAAAGAGAAAAATAAGATGGAAGCCTTGTGTTCTATATTAACAATGCACAAGAATAAAGGAGAGATGTCATTTTTGTACCAGTAGGAACGCTGGATACACTACAGGGGAATAATACATCTGAGGATTAAAGCATTGTGTTTTATAGAAGTCAAGTTTTGCTAGATAGATGGCCTTAGATAATAGAGTTGATAAGCAATGAAGGTTTTACTTTAATTCATATACATTTACTTTCATTGCATTAGGTGGGATGTTAAAAGGGAGCAATTTGTATGTGCATACAGAGTACATAATGAAATATAGAGTGCATATGTATACACACAGAAATTATTCGTGTTATTATTTCAGGACCCTACTGTATCTAACCTCAGTTCGCTGAAAGCCAAGATTATATTTTTTTACAGTATGACATTTTTTTTTTACTTTTACAAAACACTTTCTGAAGTTATAATAAATTTAAAAAATTAAATTAAAGTAACAATTTATATATTCTGAATTAACAGCAATGCATTTAATATCAGTCTGACCCTGGGCCTTATAATGTCTTTCAGTATAGACTGCAGTTATGGAATGCATGGAACCACTTGCTGTCAGACAGCTAAATCTTACTTGGCCTACAATTTTACTTGCATGCCTCCATAAGCTCTCATTCATCACTCTAAAAAGTAGGCATGAGATGATACACTCAGCCCACGATATGATTCATATCCCAATATAGGGTTCACCATACAATATTCCCATGACACATTATGTAAGAAAGAATAATATATTGACTGAAGGAAGAAAAACAACCCTTAACTCAAGTTTACTCATTTCTTGAAGGTTAGAAATATCAATTCAAATCACTGCCATATATCAGACAAAAATAAATGTCAAAGTTTATTTTACAGCGATGATGCAAAGAGTTTTGCAGTTATACGTAAAGTTATACATACGTCCCATTTTGTAAACATTGTCTAGTTAACACGGTATAACAGTATATTTAATCTCAGTCACGTGGTAAAATTCCACAAAACCGAACTCAATGAGGCGGATACATGAAAGGTAATATAAACTGTTAAAATTAAAACAAGCGTACCATAAATAACGCCATTTAAACTGTAAATATGCTAAATTGAATTCATTCAAGGAGGTGTTTAGTTCCAGTCTTCTTTTTTCTTTTCACAGTGTGGTAAACACAGATAATCAATCACATACGGTAGGGTAGGTCCAGTAATCCTAGTTTGCAACAAGAGTTGGCATTCTGCCAGGCTGTCAATCTCGATTAGAAATTGAGGTTAACATTTAAGTGAGGGCGTCGGATAATCCGGTAAGTCTTTATGCAGAAGGCGGTTATGTGGGAGTTTACTTGTAATGGAATTTTGTGATACATGATACAGGGACACTTTTCATATCGCCATTGTTTTCCATTGCAAATTTCGATACAACGATGTTTTGTCTCGTGCCTACAAGTTATTTGTGGCTTGAGGATTGAGGTCTATATTTTCTTTTTTCCTCCAGTAGGCTTGACCACAGAAATCCTGACCTGTAGAATATATAAGCAACATTGACAGGGATGTCTGTATTGAAGGAATTAAAGGAACAGTATACTTCTACATTTCTAGCACAGAAAATAATAAATGTTGCAACATGTGTCTATTCTCACCACATAGATGAGAGAGAGAGCGAGAGAGAGAGAGAGAGAGAGAGAGAGAAAGAGAGAGAGAGAGAGAGGGAGCAAATTGGAGCGGCTGTCAGTGAGGCACACGGGTAAGAGCCTCGTGTAAAAGCTAATCTGCCCCCTCCCCCTGCTGTAGATGGAAACACACCCTGCCTCAGGCAAGGACAGAAAAAAGTCAAGTTAGTGTCAGATTAGTGCATGTAATTTTATAACAAATTGGAAATTATGCATGGTTGCAATGCCAATGTAAGGCCTGAGAAGCTCTGCAGCATTAGAGTTTGTTCTGTGTCACCAAGGGTCACTCTGCATATTGTTGTTAATTAACAGTTCAGTAACATAGCCACACTGTAATTCACCATGCTACTGCCTGTTTATGGTATGTGGGGCTTTTCAGAGAAGCTCTGTATGTTTATGCCAACCACAGTCAGTGCATTTACAGTACCTAGTGTGGGCAAACAGAAACACATTTAGCAACTGTTAATATAAATGCGTATGGTTCCGGTATATGAGGCTTGCATGTGGTAGGTGCTTTTTATATTTGTAAAGAAACTTCATAAAGTACCTTCATTAGAGAATGCATTTTCTTATTCTGAAAATTATTACCCCTTATATTTGTTGGATCGGCTTTGAAACAAGGGGACCAGAATGACAGTTCAAAGTCAAAGTCATCAAAAGAGTGTAAAATGAGTCTTTCCACCAGAGTGGAGTCTATAGTGGGACACCGTGTATTACACCCTCGGAGAGAGGGTGTCATTCAAGGCTGTGTGTGACGATCGCACCCTGTCACTTCCCATCACTGTGCTGTCTTACCCTCTCACACCCACGCTGCTCTGCTTCTCCACATCTTATAAGCAAACCATTTATGATTCCTTCTCTGTCGGCAGTTTCACTGTGAGTCTTTGAAGACGTTTTCCGTGTTTTAAATGACCAAACAAAAACTGCACTGTCATGGGTTGTGCTGCTCACGCTCACAACTGACATGGATCCAAATATGTCAGGCAGAATGACTGGCAGAGGTCAGTAATGTGGAGTGCAGTACCGTACTGGGTTTAGGCCGAATTGTAGTTTAGTAGTGAAGAATTATGTGTTGTAAAATGTACACCTCTCAATAAAGTAAAAAGTCATGCCAAAAATAATTGCTGCAGAGCTTATTTACAGTAACAAAGAAATAACATCCATTCGATATTCATTTGATGTCATGGTTCGTGGGTTTTGGTTTTCTTGTCTGCTGCGATTCTCGTCCTGTTTCCCGATTGAGAATCTGATTTTTTCCACGTTCCGGTCCTGGGTTTTGCTTTCCCGTGCTCGTTATTCGTTTCACCCATGCTTTTACCGGTGGGGTATTTAAGTTCTTTACTTCCACTTCCCCGGTGCTTCTTTGTCATTAATTTGTACATTGAGCCTGGTTTAAGCGACCTCCTGATATTAACTTTGTTATGTTCACGAGGGACTTGCTTTTAGCTTATTCAGGTATAGGATTGTGTTTCCTCCTGTTAGCGTTCTGCGCTATTTATTTCCGCGCTATTTATTTCCACGCTGTTCTCTACGAGACAGTGTTTTCTTTTGGTGGTTTTGTTTTGTTTCACCTTTTATCGGACATTGTAGAGTTACGTTCCGAGGGTGTTTTCTTTGTGTTTCTAATCTTCTATTTTTAGCTCTACTATTCAGTTAAGATTTAGATTTGTGTTTTACTCGTTCTATTCCAGTTCGACCTATTTTTGTGGGTAGATTTTGTTTGGCTGTTTAGCTGTCAGGAATTAGTTCCTGTTTTTCTTTTCTTTTGTCCTTGTTATAGCTCCCTTATTGGTCCTCACCTATGTGGGTGGCTTGTTTGATCTCCCTCACCTCTGCGTTTGAATATCCGCTACAAAATCCATCACAGTTGATATATAAACCATGAATCAATGGAATAATATGGATTGAGTGAATGGCCTTATACTTTGTTCTGGTGTACAATACAAACCCTTGTGCCTTACGCTATGTTCAGAAAGCAGACAGGTGTCTTTTAAAGTGGAATGTATTTACCTACAATGTCAGAAAAGAGTGATGCAATAAAAAGCTTCATTTTTTTATACACTGAATGTAAATAGGCTGTATTTTTACTTACCAGAAACGACAAAGTGAAATATGAAACAAGCAAAAGTGTATCATCTTTCCGTTACTCTATCTCCATTGGGGCAGCATAAAGATGTTAAATGATTACGTTCTTTCATTGCATTTTATGAAGTTTTTACTATTATTTTTGTGCGGTTTGCTGGAAAACTTTGAAGAGTGAATGTCTTCAATTGAGTGTATAAATACATACTGTCTGTATGGTAAGATATCAATATTAAGGCCAAGATCCAATCAACATTTGTCCCTGATTAATAACAAAATGCTACTGCCAAACTGTGAAGTGTCTGTGAAGAAACTGATTGTCAATGTTTATGACAGATGTTGGTTGAATCCAGGCCTATGTACCCACTTCTACAAGTAAACAGTTTGTAGCATTATCTAATTTAATTAAAAATTTAAAGAGTAAAATGTATAAATTTTAGACATAGTTTGACGCTAAAAACAAAACAATGTGCAATAAATGTAGCCTGTGTTTAGTTCTTTCCCTGATGATCTGTCCACATGATCAACAGCAAATACATACAAAACCAAATTATTATTATTAATTATATATTTAATTTTTACTTGTTGTCTGGTCATCAGTTGCTTTGGAAAAGAGGCCGTAAGTATACACTTGGTCACTTGAATTAAAACATAATTATTCCAATTATTATGTATCTAGTTAATGTTAACAGCTTAAAATTATTTAATGCTGGATCACTTTTAATTATGTTTACGGTTATTCACCATTAAGGGCCTGCATCTGTAGATGAATAGATATAATAACATTTAAGTAAGGATATTTATCTCCTGGCTGAAAACCCAATTTCCAAAGCCATGTGCAGGTCACAGAATACCCACAAGGGTATAAAGGACAAGGCCTTTTGGTGACATTTATAAACTACTGGCAAGAATTGGGGAACAGTTTTCTCTTGATCCATCAATGCTTTAAATTGGATTTTGTTTAGTAGTTGTAAAATTAGTAGTTACTAATAGGAATTGCTAAAATAGCCCCCAACTGGCCTCTGGTGTTAGAGCTGTTGTCTACACAGACCACACCTTCAAAATGTGCTTCTCTATAATGGTATTGTGGGGTCATAGCTTCTCAATTCATGGGGGGTGGGGAGGGGTGATACACCAATCACTCTACACATTACAGTACAATTACATAAACTGACAATGACTTTCTGATTTATTGAGTCTGGCTGAATTGAGTTTCAGACCTTGCCGCAGCCCCAGAAAGTCAGAAAAATAGTACCAATTTGCCAGGTCAGATTTTTAAAGGTCTCCGTTAACCCATGAGCTGTAGTTCAATATTCGCCAAGCAAGGGCAGGGTCTATGGTCCACTAATAAATATTGATTATGTCATAAAGGATTTATAAGGCTCATGGAGGGGCATTTATTACTGTGGCTAACCTGCTGTATTGTGGTAATAAAAGTGCTCTTGATCTCGTTTTGAAAGAGGTAGTGGCAATCACTGGCAAGGCCATAGATGTCCAGTAGACGATAAAGGTGAAAACAGCTCCCAAGATTCCCGATGTTCTCAGCTGCAGTTTGAGAGCTTGTGTTGGAGCTTGAGTAGTGTTGATGTAATGTGGTGCATAGGCTCTCTTGAGTAGAGGCAGGAACACAGATCAACGAATTGCGAAGCCTTGTTCCCCTGGAGTGCTAAAGCCAAACAGCCTTAAGATCACTTTTTAATGCATTCTGCAATTTGCTTACTTTGGGAGGAACATTGGTCATTTCTTTCAACGTGTGTTACAAGGGAATCTAGCTTTGTATGTTTATAGAAAAAAACTTAAACTGGAAAATAACACTTAAGTTAATCAAATAATAATAATGTTAAACTGCACATACAGTAGTTTAATGTTTCTACAATGTGTCAGTTCAATTTTTTTGAAGTGTTGTGCAAGACAAAACAGACATGTTTGTGAGAATATACATGAATTTAAAAATATATATGATTTTATAATATATATTATCTGTGCCCAGATATATATTTTGTGAAATCCAGTATGTAAATGCATTACTTCAACTAAAGATTCTGGGTAACACTTAATTTGAAGGGTCCTTCATAAGAGCTATATAACTTCTTCATATGCACTACATAGCACATTCATAAGCACTACATACACATTCATAAGTGCTTATGTCAAGTACCGCAAACAGGCATATGGTGTGTTATGTCAACATTAATGCAGCAAGTGACATTACCATGACATACCAAGTGAAATTACATACTTGGCATAATGATCTCATGTCCTTGCACTTGGTAAGTCATGGTCATGTCACTTGCTGCATCAATGTTTACATAACACACGATATGCCTATTTGCGGTCATAGACATAAGCACTTATGAATGTTTATGTAGTGCTTATGAATATGCTATGTAGTGCGTACGAAGAAGTTATATAGCTCTTATGAAGGACCCTTCAAATTAAGTGTTACCAGATTCTGTAACAACATTTAAATGAGTCTCATATAATTGGGAATTACTAATAAGTGTGAATATTCCCATAACAGTGAAATAATTAAATGAATATTGTAAAGCTGTTATTACAGGACTGTTAAAAGTTTGGATTCACTATCTATCTTACCCATTAAGTATCATTAATACACATATGGAATTTCCCTCAGTAGAAACATGTTAAGTTAGGAATTGATATAATTGTAATATTGCAAATTATACGACTGTGACTGCTTGCTAATTCAGAGGGCTATCAATTAGATTAGAAGACATTAGTTAGAAGACATTGCGGTTATATCCGGTTAGATTATTTCAATATCTATAAATTCAATAAATGTCAATAGTTTTTTCTATATCATACTGAAACCATTGGCTGTTTTTAAAAACCTGTGACAGGATGTTTCTGTTGGCCTGGCTCCTCAACCTCAATGTGACCCATGACTCTGGAGCCTCGTCGAGCATGTCGGACTGTATTAAACCCATCTCATTTAACATGTCTCACTGTATTAAACCCATCTCATTTAACAGCACTCTCATCAAGTCAAACCCAAAAGGCCAGAGGAACATGGTCGTGCACTACAAACTGTGGCCTGTGGTACCGAACAGAACAACATCATCACATCTGAGAAGTGTTTACTTAAGCTCTTAATGTGTGTACATACTGTAGCACTAGCCAAATCGATAGCTAATGGCGTACTAGTGCAGAATTATTTATTTCTTTGAAAAGCGTGATATGCAAAAGTGCAGCCTGCTGAACTGAATTCTCACACCTCTTTTGTTTGGATTCAACAAGTGTTGCTGCCCTGTTATCAAAGGCTTGTGTCTTTTTAAATTTGTGCTACACAGCTGCACTTCAGGCTGTATATTTCAGAGCTGCTCAGTTTGACTGAATGCCCTTGTGCATTAAAGCTTGTAAGAGTACTGCAGCATTTGTGCAGAATAAACACTTTAAAGTCAGCCTGCAGTCACAACCCTGAGGTTTCTGTTTGGTAATAGCAATCATTGGGGAGAAAACCTTTCAGAAAATGTAAAGCTTTTGTATTTACATTACGTGTAGGTGAACAGAAGGAGATTTATTTTCTTCGTATCTGCGCGCTTTAAGGCGCTAATTGAAGATTGGCGACATACAGCAGATACAGGAAACAGATAGCATTCTGCAGAGGTGAGTCTTTCTGGTCCTCAGTAGTCCTTTGTTGCCTGGTAATGCATTTGCATGTCATGAAGGCGGAACATATTATATTTGGTAATTGCGTGTGAGAGCACTTTCTATTTCACGAGCCTGAATGGCCTATTCTTCCCAAGTTCCAGGAAAAGCCACCGAGAGACGATTAGGTAACTCATTTCAGAAGCAGAGATGATACGTTGGTGGAGTCTAGCGTGGGGGCTGAGAGTCACACCTCCCAAAGCAAGCCTCCCATCCCCCAACCTCAGAAACCGGCCCCACAACAGAACGTACTGTGAGACGCCTTGGTATGAAACCTAGCTATCCAGGCAGTTTCACGCCGAATCAATAGTGCACCTTGATATAGGACATGCTTAATCGAACAGTGACTGGGACCAGCAGAGGGAGGGTGTGCCGTGAGGTTGAATTCCAGTGAGAGTGCTGCATATTACTTGTAACACAGAGAATTACACCATAAAACATTTTGATTTGCATTTATTGTATATTCCCCCCCCAGCCCTGACGTTCTGTGCTCCCCTCTGTTGTGTTCACCTTTCATGAGCTACCTATTAACTTCCCTTTTGCACTGAAAAGTTTCGTAATGTATCTCCTCATGTTCTCAATGTGTGTCACGCACACATTACTCACGGATCTGTCATCTGAGAGTGTAGCTTTGTTTCCATTATGAAGCGAGTGTGAATTTGTGCTGTTACGCAGGTGGGGGAGGCCGCATTCAAACCCTCACGAAGCCTAGTTTCTTGGACAGATAGTGATCACCACTCTCAGTCAGATAAGGGCGTTATGTGTAGTTTAAACACACCAGATATACTTATCTTATTTTCACATTTTAAGCAAAAAAATTTATTTTCAGTTACAATAGAGAATATGCTACAGTTAAGACAAACAACAAAAAGTTTTCATTATATTTTGTAGTCAAACAAAAATAAATGACTCAGATTATTTTTGTTCATGTTTGCTAATGTGTTTGTCACATACGAACATCTTGCCTTTCAAGTGGGTTTTATTATTCTATGTGCATGAATCCTGACAGCTCAAATGTAAGTAGAATTTTTTTGGTTTTTGCGGGGTGGGGGTAAGGGGTGGTAGATACAGTACATTTGCCTGTTTGATGGATGTAAAATCTATTTTCATTGCAAGCTGTATTAACATTATTTTTGTTTCATTCAAGTGACACAAAAGCACTTGGGCCATGAGAGCCGCATCAATCCTGACATTTGTGTGCCTCGTGCAGGCCGGGGCTCCATGAATCATTACCACAGTTTACCACATTAGTGGTGTCCCCCATCCCCAAATAAACTTAAATGCGCTGAGGGATATTTTACCATATCGATTTTTACCATATTACCATTTTTCGGTGCCCTTTGTAGTTGCCCTTTGGGGCTACTGAGAGACTGAGGGATTATCATCTCCTGTAAGGTACAGTGTGCACCCCCCCCCCCTCCCTAATTCCTCCAAGGTCTGCAGTAGTGAGTTTAAAGCAATGTTTGAAATACTGCTGGTCTGTCGATACAGAAACAGCCTAAATAACAGAAGAAATAAATTTTTCCGGTTTCCAATTACGGATGAGCAAATGGACATTTTAAGAAGGGATGAAAGTCTGAGCTCGGACTTCAAAGCTATTAAGGGATCTAATGTTCCCCAACACTTCATAAATATTGCAGTATTCCATAGTCATCTCATCTCAAAGATAAACTTCAGAAAATATCTTCCCATTGTGGGCAGATGGCCAGAATATTAACTATCCAAGCACACATAAGGTTATTAGCATAAATAACCGACATACTAATGAAAACCAGAAACATATTCTGGCTCTTTCCTTGGAAGTACAGTTTCTGTTTACTTGCTCTAAATTGTCTGATGTGACAAGGTTACTAAATCCGCTTCTGGTCGCCCCATCCCCCCATGCTAAACGGCATCATTCACTACCAGCACAAATTACGTTTGATTATGTCAATTCATAATATTGTGTTGTGTAAAATGCCGTGTGTCTGAAATATGTGGTCTTCTCTGTATTTCAGTGGCTGTGCCTTGGATTCATTTGACATTCGTCTTTAACTTACAATGAAATGCTCCTTCAGCAATAACCAAAACTAACACTTGCATTTACATCCAAGTCAAACTTAAGCAGAAATGGTGACTATGGACAAGCTTGTCTCCTCCATAGTCAAAACTCCAGCTCAAAACAGGACTGGAAAACCCTACTCCATTTTCTTCACAGAATTTGAGCTAATAAAATTCAACACATCAGGTGTTTGGAAAATACATAAGATTGTTTCCTCTGCCTATTCACTGGCCCCATTCACCTAGTGAACGTGCTCAGTCACATCTACCTCTGTACAACCTCAAGTCGGGATATCTTTGAGTATAAATGGCTGTATTTTGGAGAGCTCAATGAAGCGGTAAAGAGCTGTGATGTATATGAGAGTGATTCTGTCAGCTGCACAGCTGTGCTGGTTGTGCTGCCTGTGTCGTTGTGCTGGTTGCGCTGCCTGTGTCGTTGTGCTGGTTGCACCCACCCAGGCTACTTATGTGCCGCATAGATGGGCTTATATCCTGCCAGGGGTTATTTCTGTTTTGTTCCTAATTAGCCTTTAAAGGTATGTGTCGTTCACAAGATGCAACTGCATGCAAATGAAACCAAAGGTCATTGGGATTTGACGCTGTTATGGATCCAGCCTTAAATGAGCAAAGCAGACTGCTTCGAGACTGCTAAACATATGTTCACACTTTAGTAGTATTTCTAATTCATGTTTATTTATGGCCTGGCTAGTACTTAATTTCATATGTGGAACATGAAGCATATCCATACAGAGTATACAATGTAAGAAGAACGCTATTTCAACGTAGTCCTGTTTTATATGCTTGCCTTATTAGAATGTAATATGTCCACGTACCAAGATTTATGTCTATGTTAATCTTAAAATATTAAATATTAAAATACAGTAAGATCATAATATCAGTAAAATAATATAATAATAGGTACTCTTGTGTTGTGGGCAAATATAAAATTTGCGCAAAATAGAGCAAAGGAATGGATGAATAACCCCATGTCAACGCTGAAATATATAATTTTTGTGAGCAACACGTGCATGTTTTATAAACAATTTTTAGGCACACCTTCACCTTCCAGATGAAAAAGACAAGCACTTGCACATTTTCAGGAAGTTTTCAACGGGTAACTAGTCGATAAACGTACAAGACAGCGATGTGTTAATGTAAAACTGCAACCTAAATAATCCGCGTACTCACAGAGTACATGAAACACACTGCCGTCCCAGGGCCTCTGTTTTATGAAGGCAAATTTTGACCCCTCTCATAGAGAGTCCGTCCGTCCCCCTCTGTCTGTCCTTCCGTCTTTGAGGCGAATCATGTGTCCCTTTATTTTATAACACGCTATATTGTGACCCTTCAAACAGAAATCGACAGGCCAGTCTCACCTTCAGCAGCAGCGGCTGTGTGTTACAGCTAATGGATAGAAAAAATACAATGAATATTGTATATTAATGTGCCGTGGAGAATTCTTTGGAGAGCTGCACATGTCCACTTGTAGCCTTGCATTAGTGCTCATTACACTAGGGTCTGAGCATCCCTCTCTCCTGTCTTCGCTCACCTCACCTACGCCCTGCTCTTATTCTAAACCAGCTCTCAATTCTCGGCTACAAAACGGTGAAGTGTTACAGGAAGCCGACTGAAGTGCTTCATGCTGTGTGTTCTTTACAGAACGCTTTTATTGCTCTCTCTCTCTCGCTCTCTGAGAGGAAAGACTAAAGATTTGGCGACAGTCTGCTGCCAGTGGCATTGCCCTCTAAGGATTTGTGTTGTTACCATGTGAAACATAAATTAGAAACAAGATGTTGAAGCAGATAATGCGGATGTTTCCTGAGTGATCTGCCAGACCATTCTCTGTGTGCTTTTATTGAGAAGATAGGTTGTGTAAGTAAAGTTTTTATTGAACTAAAACACAGAGAGAGAAAGAGAGAGAGACAGAAAGAGGTAGAGAATGTGAACAGACAACAGAACGCAATTGCATAATGAGTGGGAGAGCCCCTCTCTCTCTCTCTCTCTCTCTCTCATTGTCTCTCAATCCTTCACGATACAAAGTTGTGCGATGAGAGCTATTCACCTGGTGGAAAAAAACATAGTTTTATGAAGTTTGCACATTGCATCATAGCAGAGGTTCTCAACCGCACATTGCTAAGTAGAGTCATGCAGGAACCTGGCTGACGAGGCTTGTTTGTATTACCATTGCCCATCTCAGCGTCTAATACATCACATTGCGCAAAAATAAACAGGAGTGGAAATACACTGAGTATGAGTTTCTCTGCCTCTCACTCAGACTGGGAAGAGCATGGCGCCCAGCCAAATGGGAATTCCCCATTGACAGCTGCCTGACAAAAGCAGCGTTTAACATTTCAGTAGGAACATTTTGCTTCATACATTTGCTAAGTGATAAGGACTCCAGCCTCTCACTGCTCTCTGGGGATGACATTTGTTTTGGTTTTGGGTTTACTCTGAGTATCCTCTCCACACCACTGCCATCTCCAGTTTTATGGTAATTCAGCAGTACGTACGGTATGATATTTGTAATTACGGATCACAAATAATCGTTAAACCAGCAGTGAGCAGTCTAAACAGTAAGCGGTCGTAAATAGTATTAGATGATTACAATGGAAACATGAAAACAATTAGGTTCATTACTGCAATTACCATATGTGTAGACCTGCAGTTAATCCTATACAATGGCCACTTGTGCTCCAGCTGTCATATGTTTTATTGTCTGAAGCACCTCTCCGGCCAATACCGGCATGTACTGTATAGAAATCAATTAGAAAGGCCTATGAGGGTTGCAGGTAAAGACAAGGAATGAGGCATATATTCATATTCTCTATCAGCCTAAGGGTTTACATGCCTGTGATACTGTAAATACTGTGCATCTCTGAGCATCGGAATTGTGAGACGCCATTGTTGAATTTCTGGATGGTCCTGATCGTACCTTATCCTCTGTGTTCTTCGTTTATTATTTATTTAATGTTTTCAAGTAATATATGGAAAGAAAATCTAATATTAAATAATACTTTATATACAGTATGGAATTCTGACAAGAAGAAATATGATGGCATTCATGTATGCGTTTTGCGTACACCTAAATATTCTTAATAACACTTAGTTCCTGAAACTATTGCTTTAATTTTTATAATGGTAAGATTATCCTATAAAGTGATTTATCTTAAACCAAGAGAAGCTTTGGAACCATCCATCAATACTTCTTATATTTTGGAAGTTCTTGACTTAAAGTTCTCTTTCTTTGATGGGGGTTATGCGAATGTAAAACGTAGAAATTGTAATATTTCACCTGCGCTGTAGTGTATTGCAATGCATCTGGGGTGGAGGCGGTAGTTGTGACAGTAATATGTTATAGCTGTTATATCATTTAATTTGCTGAATATGAAAAGCAGATTGTTTATAATTCAGAAAAAATTATATATACGTTTTGTATGAGTTTATATTTTAAATCGTAAAAAAAAACAAATTAGTACATACAGCATTATCTTTAGTGGTTCCTTGCTGTCACAATACACTATCAATGAATGTAACCATTTGCCATGATTGTTAAAGGTATTTCTTGCATATATTATCTCTTTAATACACAATATTTATGAACGTTACAGACATATTATTTATTAACTTATTATTATGTATTATAATGCTTCACAGAGCTTATAGTCCAACCAAATCATAACCCGCTTTGTCTGACAATGCCTTACATTGTTGTTTTTGTTTTTGTTTTTGTGTTCAGCAGCTTTGGTGAAAAGCGATATGGTCCCTTTAAGTAATGTCAGCTGAGGTAATGCAAACATGGCTTTCGCTGCCAGGAAGTGGCTCACAGTAGCACAGTGTCGGGGTGCCTGCCTGCACCTTAAACCATGTCAGTTACACCGGCCAGCAAATGGACGCCAAGACGGTCAATGCAAGTCGTACAGAGCCACAGCAGCTGCTCGTGGAAATGCGAGCCGACGGAACAATGAAAGGGCAATCGCCACGTTTTAGTACGAGGGGAAATGGAAGCAGGGACCGGGCGGAATGGAGGGAGAGAGCGAAGGAGGCCGAGAGAGGTTCATAACCTCTTCAGACTGTCCACTGCTGGCTCCTGTGTAATGGCAACCACTTTCTGCTTAATAATTAAAGAGTTAAGAGTTACGTTCTATTAACACCGGATGCTGTCTCTCTCTAGAGAGTTTGCCTTTCAGAGTTGTTCTTTCCACTCATTTACAGTGACAGATGTGGCATGGCTTATTTCAAAAGTAAAGATGATACACACGTCATTACTGTTATTAGTGATATCACACTGCCACCATTGTTTAGATCTATTGTGACTGTTTTGCAAGTTACGCAATTTAAGTGTTACACAGATTTATTTTGCACAATAGAGTATTGTTGCACTCAACCAATTAGTGCAACTGATGTGTGTACTCAAACAAGTACAATACAATAGGGAAATTAATGACTATACACAATGGGCCTCATTTATCAATACGGTCATAAAAATTAGCGTATGTTTGAGCGTATCAAATCTCACGTGTCATTCATCAAACATCTCACACATCCGTTTACTACCCATACTTGGCAAGGCTGCCTCTTTAAAAATGCACCTGCCAACACGGTTTTCCCAGTATTCTAGACCATAAAGAAGATTTTTTTTTGCTAGGTCTTATAGGCTAATAAAGCTAGATCTGCCATTCTTAGAAAAAAGTAACAATTTTGTGTTTTTCATCCAACATGATTGGTGATGTGTAATTATTTTTATGTCTCCAATTAATACTTATACAGAGACTATTTCCCGACTCAATCATTTTAAAATGCACTTGACCTATGCATTGCGTGTGTACTTTTATTAATGAGGCATGAGCCGATGCTTCAATTTAATTAGGCTACATAGCGATGTGTAATTAAAAATCAACTTATTCAGACATTACTTTTGCCAATTAGGCTACACAACGTACGTCTAGAGCCGCAATGCATAGTTCAAGTGCATTTTAAAATAACCTACTGCCCAGATTCATTAACAGCTTTTAATATTTTCACAAATGGAATGTCTTGGATGTATTTTAGCCTTTTTTACGATCAGCTACTCATATAAGGCGAAATCAGATTTTTAAGTTCGCATAAAGTTTTCCAAAGTGCACCTTTTTGTTTTTTACGTGGTAACTCATTGTTTAGGCTGCACGATTGTGCCCTCGCCACTGGAAAAAAGCGTACGCAAAGTCAAGAGCTGGTGTGAGATTTCATTATACCGTGCCCCCACGTATATTTTGAGAAATCTGCGTAAAAATGGTCGTACGGACGATCAGACTGCAATGTACGCATGAATGATAAATGAGGCCCAATGACTATATACTTCAGATGAGACCCCAAGACCAAAATATAAGGCACATTTTTGGAAATGATATGAGTGTGCAGTTATTTTTCCGTTAGGTGTAATAACTTTATCAGCAATATTCCTACCCTGCAAATAGCTTAAAATAATTACCAAGAATTGTCTGTTAATATAAATGGCAGGGACACAGTCCACGGGCAGCTGCTGCTGCAGCGCATCAGATGGCAATTATTGATGTACACTCCAGATAAGGTTGCTTGTCTTGAAGTCTTTTATGATCTAAAGCTTGCAGGAACCTGAATTTATTCGGAAAGTAGGAAATTGGGGAGGAGGTTGGATTTGGAAGTGGCAGCACATGGAAAACAGAGGAGCGGCTCCATTATATGGTAGCATTGATTGATAGTGGGGGGAGGAGGTGTGGTCGCTTTATAGCTATTATAAACAAGGTTTAATAATAGTTATAAAGTGATTGTATTTAACCAAGATGGACTTCTTGGATTCCACGAGATGTAAATCAAGACTTTGTCGATTGCTAAGCTATGAACATGACAGTTACTTAAAATTTCATCTTCATTAAGAAACCACTTACTAATGTGATGTAAAGCATAATTGATTCTGTGCGGAAGATTTCTTTGTGGGGTTAGCCATGAAGCAATCTGTGACTCACGTCCCCTATGGGTCTAGAGGTCTCAATTACATGTGCAGTATTTTGAGAATATCAAGATACCTCCTCCGATGTAGTGGCATTCACTGTGACTAGATTGATGGGGGGATATCTGCTGCTGACCCTGCTTACTTTATTAATAGCGATGAGATTGTTTTATATCCGAGGTACGGGAGGTTTTTTTGGGTGTAGTTTCTCACTTCTGTCTCACATGTAGGAAGGAAAGGCTTGGTGTCTAGGTTGAGTAGGAGGGGCCTTTTTTGGGCCAGAAGTTGCCTCTGGCACAGTAGAGTACAGGATTGTCATATGTGGCTTTATATTTTTGTCATTTAAATATAACCTCTGCGTGTCCATTGTGGAATCTGATCTGTGCATGTATGTATAACTAAATGTAAATGTGCATAACCTAATGTGTGTGTGTGTGTGTGTGTGTGTGTGTGTGTGCATGTGTGTGTGTGTGTGTGTGTTTAAAAGGGCAAAGAAGGTATAACTCTCCCCTTCATGCCTCTGTATACTGATCAGATGTGGCTCAAATGTCTGAGTAGCCGAGTCGCTCATTGCCTTAGACAATCTCTGTGAAATGCACTAACAGTGTGATCTCCTCGCCGAGAGGCCCTGGTGTAGAGCTGAGACTAGCCATGCATGCAGGGATCAGCTGCTGTCTTATTGTCTTATTTCTGTGTGAGATTCCAGAGTGGCTGGCTGTTCCAGGTACTTTCATTAATGAAGCCATGAAGACATTTTCTGAAGAACATACTGGAAATGGGGGGTGCTGGGTGGGTGTTAAGAACTTCCACAATTATCTAAAACTAATGCAGAATAAGAGAGAGCCTACAGATGGACTGTTCTGGTTTACTAATCTGAAAGATACTCCTTACAGACAAGCCATGTGGATTTCATTTTATTTGGTGATGGAAGCTGTAGCACGTCACCCTCAGTAGGAAGTGTTGAGTTTATCTACTGTAATCTCAGGCTTTCCTTCTTTTTTTTAATATTGGATCTGGTGGCCCTTCTGTGGGCAAGCCTTTTAAAAGCAGGCCCTGTCATTCTGGCAGCCTAATCGCCCCCATGAATCACTGCAGCCTGAAAACAAACATTTACTGTCATAAACACAGGTCATCCCCTAATAGCCCGGGTCACAGTGGCTTTACGACTCAAGGTTTATAAAGACTGTAGCCAGACATGGAGGAATAGCACAGCATTAGCTGTCAGCAATGAGAAAGGGAGCCCCCTCTCCTCTCTCTGGCCTGCCACCGAGCCTTATGCCGCGGGCTCCCTCACTGGACAGCGCCACCTACAGATCATCCTCCAGGCTTTTTGAGGATCTACTTTAAAGTCAGTAAGTAGACTAGCAAAAGTGACATCAGACTTTTGTAACCCTAAGCCTTTTGTGGGTTTTTTTTTGGTTACCCAATAATGCTGACCAGATTAACACCTGGCAAGCTATCCTAGTAAAGAATGCAACATTTCTAATTTCTCTTTCTGCCACCATATTACTTAGGACCCTCTGAAAAGACCAGGTTTGAGAGCAATATATATATGTATCAGATTGCTTGTTGAATCTGGGAAGATAATCATTTCAGCCAGACACAAAGGTCAGTATATTATTTTACTGTCTGCAGCACACAGCCAATAACCACCCCACAGCTATATTTGAATAGTATGCATTTCCAACGAACACTGTATTTAGTGTCTTAACATTTCAAAGTGACAATTGTAGCTGATTGGTATTGTAGCAAAGCATATGTTTATTTTTCTGTCTGCCTTTTTACAAGGAAGAGACAGCAAGGACCTAAGATCAAGTTCAAGATCAGCTTAATTTGCAATTAAATAATAAATTCTAAATGAACCTGCGCTCACAGCAGGATCAGCTCTTCCTCTTTGATCCTTTAATTTGTCCTGAATGCATTCGGACACGAAACCTGCATTTTTGTCCGGTAGTACGGCAGCCATTGCTCGTCTGCTGAAAGAGTCCAGGCTCTTTACTGAGGGCTCATAGGCAAACTGTGGGCTGTTAGCCTTCAGGGCATTGAACGGCACCCACTGTAAATATTTCCACAGTCGGTGCCAGGATGATGGGCTAATTTGTTTATCCTGCACATGGTTAACCCTCTTACCCTGTTATCTTACACTTGTAGAGAAAATGCTTTCTAATAAGAAGCTGTAATTAGAGAATGGCAATTACAGAGTGCAAAAGGTTATGGAATATAGGCCTATCTACGGAATATAGGCCTGCATTGTGTAGCGTTCCCAAGCAGACAGAAATCAAGGGTGATGATGATGAGATGTATTTAGATGATTAAATGTACAGTTATTTGGCCTATTTGAAATGAATAATTTACATTTATGAAATGAAATGCAACCC
Source organism: Ilyophis sp. 1 JC-2022 (assembly GCA_022702515.1). Taxonomy (NCBI): domain Eukaryota; kingdom Metazoa; phylum Chordata; class Actinopteri; order Anguilliformes; family Synaphobranchidae; genus Ilyophis; species Ilyophis sp. 1 JC-2022. The sequence continues at coordinate 73,086,605 of CM040400.1, forward strand.
CTCTGCTTTGACACAGCGCAAGGGGAAATGCTGACGAAAGTCAAAAGCTCGAATAACTATCGCACTTCTGTGTATCAGTATTCTGTGTCAGTGGCATCTCAAACATTTATGTTGAAAGTGATAATTATTCAGTGATTATAATCACATTGTATACACTACAAGAACATCTGCAGCATCATCAGAAATACAAACATTTTTCACAGAAATAATGGACTGCACTGCCATTTATTATTGTATTAGATCCACACTAAAACTAGAAAAATAAAAACAGTTTATGCATTTGGAGTACTGTATAAAGGTATATTACTTAACCAACTTTTCTGTTCCACAATTTGGAATTTTGTAGGGCTGTTCCATTCCCATCTCTGCATGTTACATGCTCACAGGTATGACTGTGAGTAAATCTATGGGTATGACTGAGTAAATCTATGACCGCACAGGTATGACTGTGAGTAAATCTATGACCGCACAGGTATGACTGTGAGTAAATCTATGACCGCACAGGTATGACTGTGAGTAAATATATGACCGCAGATAGCTTGTATACGGTTGTGTTCCCTACATGCACCTTCCTCTTTTTAGAACGTTTAGAAACATGCGGTCTTATTAATTGTGTTGAATTAAGAAGTAACCACCTTGGAAATTATAAAAAGAGTGATGTTCCTTGTTGAATGAATAAAAGATAAACTGTAGTAGAGAAGGCTAATGCTGTCATTGAGCCGCACAGAGTGAGCAGATCCAGGTGAAATAGAGAAAGGCTCAGGGAGCTGAGGAGAGATGTAGAGGCTTAGCAGCGGTGGACGTGTAAGGGGTGTGGACGGCCGTGCCCCAGGACGCCCAGTCCTCAATAAGCGTATCGATCCAGTGCAGTGTGAACGGGTGTCAGGGGTGTCCCGTTCTGATCTTGGTGATCGGCGCAGTCCTGATGTGTCTGTGGCGGAAAATGATGAAGCCGCCGACATCCGAGCGGGACCCGGCAGCGCCATCGATCGGCCCGGCTCTCAGCCAGGTTAGAGGAAGCTACGGTCATGAAAGGCGTGAGGGTGTCCTCTGTCTGAGGGCGACCCAGGGGGAGTGTACGGGGAAACGCACCTGCACATGCACCTGTCCTCAGTACGTACACACCTGTACAGCATAATGTCTGTGAGAGGAAAGGTGTCCTGTGAACCTCCCATGGAAATGGTGGCTTGAAACAGCAAAGTGAGAGGCAGGTTGCATGAGTCCAGTATGATCTCTGAATGAGTGACCCCCTGGATCAACATTTGGCCTTAATGTGTTACTCATGCAAAGACAGGCCTGAATTCAGTCAGAATGTGAATATGAAAATATGAAAATATGAATTTACCAGTACATTCAAGAGTTTCACAAACACAGTGTGGTGAGTTCAGCAATCAACAAAATTAACTTAAAATGGAAACAAAATTTTTTTTTGTAAAAATGTAAGCACAAATGTTGATTGAATCGAAGCCACATTTTGGTCAGATCATATAAAATAAATATAAGTATTCTGTTTGTAAATAATGCTATAAAAAAAAAAGCATTATATCAAGTCAACAGTAAGGATGGATAGAGCCTGGATCAAAGGGGAGGTGTTGCCAGATTGATGATCAGTTCAGCAGTGGCAGGTTTGATCATCTACCCATCTCCCATGTAGGCAGCACTTAGATCTCCTTTCCCCACGGACTGTCTCACCACCCAGAGACCCTGTCCAATCAGTGGCCAGTGCCCTGAACTCTGCCCTGCCATGGAGGACGTGATGTGCATTCACACACATGTACTGAAGGCTGCTGGCACACAGCAGAACATTGTAGTACCATGTGGAATGTGTGTATATATTTAACTAGAGCCTCCTCTGCCTGAGTGATGAATTTCCATTCACATTGGATATTGAAATCAAATCTGGGTCAAACAGCCATACTGGGTGAAGGATGAGATGAAATTAATCATTTTATTCTGTCACCGTATTTGTGCTCAGCAGCAGTAGATATTGGAAGTATGGAAATACTGGACAAAAACAGTGGTCAACCAAATGCTAAACTGTGCAAAAGAGCTGCAATTAGTCACACAGGAATGAGCTTTTCATTGTGGAATTCAGCATTAGTCAGGAGATATATAAAATAAAAAATAAAAATAAACCATTCAAGTTATCCATCCATATCTATTGCATATCTGGCAGCAGAGTGATGGCTTGTTTGATACGTCAGACCCTTGGTGACTTTTAGCCAACCGTGTGTTCCATACTGTTCCAGAGTAATTTACAGCTAAATCTAGTCCCACCCCCCAATTCCCATTGAGATCCATTCAAATGCAGAGAGGCTATAGTATCGCTTGTAGGAGTACCAGAAAATAAAATATCAAGAGTCTTTTGATATTGTTGGGTCACAGACCCATGGCATGCAATGAATATGTGACCAAATATTAAAAATTATTACTTTGTTCTACATTATGTTAAACTGTCCAATATTTTTTGATGCCTGAAAATGGGGGTGACTATGTACAAAAAGTTATATAATTTCTAAATGGTTCATCCAATATGGATGGAAATACCCTCAAATTAAAGCTGACAGTCTGCACTTTAACCTCATTGTCATTGTATCCTTTCAAACTCAAACTGCTATAGAACAGAACCAAAATAACAAAAAATGTGTCACTGTCCAATGAATTATGGCGCTCACTGTATGTTTGCTTGTATGTAAAGTTTTCCCCTTTAAAGTTCAGTTCAATTAGCATTTCTCTTTCCCACCCTTGGTTTCCCAGCCTAGTGATTTGTCACATGCTGGTTTGTACACGTGTGCTGTCAAACATCTGCGCAGTAGGGCGGTGTGCAAATGAGTCGGTCAGGAATGGCCCTGTCCTTGGCATTTCTGATACCTCTGGGGCTCAAGCAAGCAGTGATACTTATTTAAAAATTCTAATCCAAAAAAAAAAAAAAAAAACACTGGAATGCAAAAGAAATGAGAAATACTGTGGTCTGGTAAAATAAATGGCCTGTATCCTGCATCGATGTTACACTGGTGTGCACGCAGAAGGGCATACGCTGACAGCCTCAACCATTTGTGTACTGCTTCTACCTGTGTTTGCTGCAATAAAATCCATCAGGTCACCTTCATAATTTCCCTTTTTTTCCGCGGGTGTAAAACGAAACCGCCGCTACAGAAAGTCAACTATATTTAGGTTGCCTATACGTTAACATATCTTCAAAACAAGCGCAATGCTTCGCGCCCTGAATATTGCTGAGCTGCCGTTAGATATGAGTCGATATCAACGTTATGCTCCCTGCCAGGCCATTAAAAAAAACCTCGCTGTACGCACTTTGGCATTTCTTTAATTTAAAAGCATGGGCGAAATTAAAATGAATGCATTACTTATATGATACTGTCAAGCTGTCCTTAATTTAAACAAGCTACTCTTACATGTTCGCACCTCTTAAAAATATCATGAGGGATTTCATGCGGTACATTAATCATCGAATACTGGGACACACTACTCTGTTGTCCAAGAAATGCTTACCCAAGAAAAATCACACTTTTAGAACGCCTTGGTGTAAATGTATTCTTGTGTTCCAAAGAAGAAAAGACACTCCCTACCCAATAGGTATTTTTAAAAAGCTCTTTTTAGAAAAGAAAGTGTTTCTATCGTGTGCCTAACCCTCAACTTGTGTTGCCAACATGTGCATTGAAAACATGCATGTGAATTACACTCCTTTTTCCAAGTTTATATTTGTACAGCAACAGACATGAATCCTGTGATATTTAGTATATTGTTACATGGCACTACCATTTTGAATACCACATTTTTCAGGTCTTCTGATTGGGAATTCTGACAAACCATAGGTTTGTACCGCAAACCTCAAGGCATCTAAAATGCCAGGCAGTGGGCACGTTTTGAGAAGATGCACATTACACAGTTTTTCCCTCAGTTGGTTTTTGGTTCCTCTGCTGACATATTTGCGCACAGTGTTCATGCTGATGAGCGAAACCGCGGGGCCTTGCCTTTTGTCTACCAATCACGTCGGCCGTTTTTTTAGAGACGACACAGAAAATAAACACAAACACGTCTTCAGTTGCTAGGGTAAGGATGGAAAAAGGGTTTGTTTGTGCTTGTGTTTGCATGTTTTTTTTCTGGGTTTTTTTCACCTAACTAAAAAAATCTAAATAAAACACCACATGTACAGTGTATATATAATATATATATATATATATATATTTCATGCTCACTCCACTTGCCAAATAGGAGGTCCCAGTATGGATCTAAAGCTTAGATGAAAGGACAGGAGAGTTTGGGACAGAATCAGAGAAATGCCATGAGAAATGTATCTGGAAATGCTTCCCGTGGGCACACTTTGGACGGTGATGTTTCTGCCAAGTTTGCACGTTAAAGTGTTCGCCCCGGCTGCAGCGCTGACACAAGCATTCAGCGGCGGCAGTAACGGCTCTCACCTGCGTTATTGAGCGGTCGGGCCTGTAAAAAGCAGGGAAACCAGAATGTAATCTCAGTACCGTCCCAATGTTCGCCGCTTGTCAAGCTGCTACGCCAAATTTCCGGTCAGCTGCACTCCGGGAGGAAAGAAAAGAATCACTGTAATCTTACGCCCGGAGAGTGCAGGAAAGCCTCTTTTCACCGGCTGTTTCATGAGCATGTATGAAGCTGCAGGATTCATTTGTGGAAATGTAGCTCTGCGTGTTATGCCAATTTTAACCTACTAACGCAGCAGTACAGTTTCACAGCTTCACAAAGCATTTTAAATACATTTTATTCTTTTTTTTTTGAGAAGGCAAGAGCTGGGTGAGAATTTAGAACGTGTGAAAACAAAAGTAACCAAATGAGAAAAAATAGACAAGCTTTTTTGCACAACATGATATGTTCTATGTTGTAAGGGTACACAAATCCAGAATCTGTGAGGACTACATCATTGTTATAGTAAAATATACACACTTTTTACTGATTAATTCATTTTAAACCTTTTTATTCGGCCCACTCAAGCAGCTTCTAATGGCCTGCAGAGTATAATGCTTTCAATTAGGATTAACTGAATCACACTAGAACAGTTTAAAAAAAATCTGATTTCAACAAACGCCTGCATCTAATATTTGTGCTGAAGCCATTTTGTAGCACACATTACATTACATTTAAATATAGCACGCACTGGAGGAACGTATCAGAAAGGGGAAATTGCTAGCAAGCATATTTACTAGGACGGCCTGGTCGCAAGCCAATTACACCATTAACTGCATTTTTCAAACTCATAATGCCACCGAATGCACAGTAATAATCGTAGCGCTAGAAACGCAAGATCACTCTGAAGTAGGTCATTTTTGTTGCTACTGTTATTAAGACGTCCCTCTCGTGAATCTCATAAACCTGTGTATCACTTTAAGTATAAATGCTACTATAATTTCTCTGTAAGCTTTCCAACAATTAGTAATATGAATTATTTGACCACAGCAGCAGGTAACACAGACTCAATATGTTGGTCCCCAGATGGATTTTATGCGGATATGTTATATGCCAAGGCTGTAATAGATTTAGAAGTGGATGCAGTCCCAGGTTTAGGACATACTGTACATCATAACTCATTTTGTCTTATTTGGCAGGAAAAAATAGAGGAGATTGTCTAAAGTAAGGAGCTTATAAATTCAATTGAATCTGCACAGCTAGACCACAGGAAACAAAGAGCCTACATCTGAAACCATGCAGAAACACAAATAGCTATACATGTTTCATATAATTCCTCCTTTTATAGTTATCTCACTTGCTTGTGTGTGTGTGCGTGCGTGCGTGCGTGTGTGTTTGTGTTTGTTTGTTTGTTTGTTTGTTTGTTTGTTGAGGGGTGGGCAGGGGTACTGCTTTTTTCCTTGCAGTATATTCTGTGTTGCGTGCCTCACAGTGAAGCATTATTAATCCAAGATATCTAGCAGTTAGTATAGAAATGCTCCCCATTCCCTTCCGCCTTGCCCCCATCCCTGAAACAGTACAGACTATGTTCCAGACCTTTTAAGTAAAAACAATAGATTTCTTTATTTTTTGTCAATTTATGTTTTTTTATGTAGGTCCTGCAGACAATTAATTTTCCAGGACCTTAACACATTCCCTTTTCCATGTGGCAGGGATGCAAGCGGTTGATTTTAGCTCTGCATTGAACCAACCGGTCCATACACTTTGGTCAATTGTTTATATGGCATAAGCTTTTCTTTTAAAATATCATTCACAAAAATAACAATTTTTTCACACATTTGTTTAATAAATATTGGTTTATTATCTATTACTATACTTGTACTGAATCCAGTTATGGTGAGGTTGTCTCACCACCATGAAGTTACAATACAGGAGCTTAAGTTGCTAATTATTCGCCCCTGTAAACTCATAAACAAATGTGTTGTGCCAAGTATATGACTGAATTGGCTATGGCATGTAATAGGTCATTAGCAGACCTGGGTTCAAATAGTTTTCTGTGCTCTATTGATCTTGCCTGGTGCATTTAATCTTGTGAGGAGGAACATATGGGCAGGGTTTACATTTTGGGATTATTTAATTTGTTCCAATACGCCAGGCCAGCTTAGTCAAATGCAGCTAAGTATTTGAATCCAAAACAAATACTATTTCAACCCAGGTCTGATTATTAGTAATAACTTATTAGGATGAAGCCTTTCATGTGTCATTTTAATCATGTGCACTACTAAAATGGTACTGTTCAAAAAAGGCTTGTATACCTACAGTAGTGCAATGAAGATGAGCTTTTGTAGCAGGTGGTTATGAATAAACATGTTAATGGTCCCTCTGTGCTCACCATCCCCACAACCAAGGAAGTTGACCCATCATCATCTATCTAATCTCCATAGGGGATCCTTTCATACAATTAGATTACGCTAACAGGTTGGTTGAACCACAGAGTACTCTATGAGACTGGCACACACATACACAAACACACATACACATACAGCATAACTGTACTACACTTTCCGGGTAGGACAGCCTATTCGTATAAGGGTTTGGCTATATTTATAATCGGGGGCATACATTGCTGACTTTTTGGTGGAAGTTCCTTACTGTGAATTAATCCTCAGTGAAATCAACCCATGGGAGTATATCTCCTGTCCGGCTATAATCAAACTGTTTTGAACTCATTTAATCCACTTTCATGTACAGAGCCAAGTGCAGTGAAGTGAAGAGGCAAACTGATGCTTGTCTTTTGCCAGATTCATCCCAAGAGCGACAATCATTTTGGTTGCAAATGGCTGGACTCCGCAAGCCACTAAATAGGTAGATAATACCAATTATTATGAAACCAGAAGAGCCAATGGAAGTTGCGGCGGGCCCGGGGTTTGGAAGGCTCACGGTAAGACTCTTAATTCGGTTCAGTTTTCCACAAACAGTTACACGCTGGTCACGGCTCGTCAGCGCAGCTGGAATATCGAAACCACAATAATTACCTGCCACTCACAGCATCCGGGTGGACTGATTGGATATAAAACACCCTCTCCCCCAGAGCGGTCCTGCCAAGTCTGATGCTCCAATAATGCGTGGCATAATTGAACTATCTCGCACGAAGGCCTGTGTGCTTTGCGCAAGCCGGCGTCTGAATACGTTTTTCTTATCATTCCCTTGTGTTTTTAGTTTGTGTTTGTTTTCCAGCAGGGGGGGGAGGTGGCGTGCTATTTATTCACCCAAGGAGCCCTTCATTATGTGAAGCTTCTGTCTCCCTCAACAGCAGCATATCATTGATTGGTTATGATGAAAAGGGATAGAAAATTATGTTTTGGCTTGACAACAAAACTATCAGCTTTCACTTGAAACACCAAAAGACCACTTAATTCAAATGTGCTTAAATTGAATTTCAATTTATATGCCAAAATACTGGTTTCTCCTGTGGGGGGTGTATTTGAATCAGCCATAGACGCATCGTTTACTGTGAAAGGTGGATAAAAAATACATGTAAGATAAAACAGGTCTGCTACTTATGTTAGCCATTTTTTTCTGAGATAACTTGTACTTGTATTGTACAGTATACATTTACAGTAACACAAAAATGCAAATTATGTGCATGAGTTTCTCTTCAAAAAAGGGTCTGCATTCACAGGGTTGAAATTTGGACAGAAGTTTTTCTAATATCATTTGCTATTTGTTAATAAAAAAAAATAATTATTTAAATTTGAAACTATGGTATGCACTGAAATTAATTGGTGCCATTACACACAAAGTAGCATTTTTACCAGCTAGGTTGGTGAAATGAATGTGATCCGGTCCTATTCGTTATTTTGTTTCTTAAAGAGGAAAACCCCTGGAGGGGCTGTTATCATCATATATCAAAGGAGCCATTTGAGAGATGGCAGAATAAATACAGGGCCACAAGTAAAAGATGGTAGTGTTTGGGCATAAATAGATGGCTACACGTTACCTCTCTTACCCTTTAACACATTGTGTGTTTTTAAAAATGATTGAGCTGTGACTGATCAACAAAAATGGGCAGAGAGAGAACAGGTGTATTCCAATAAAGTGAGAATACTAAATAAATTATGGGAGTCATCTCTCACTTTCTTTCTCTCATACTTTGATTGGCAACCTCTTCACTGCCAATAGCCTACACTTGAGCAGTGGTGTCAATTCCCATGTGAAGTCAAATAGCACCCCCCACAATTCCACTGGTTCAAACAGCCTCCCTGTTAATGTCAGGGAATTTGAGAAGCTTAGAAAGTACTTCTGAACTGGGGCAGAGCTTGTCTCAACAGCAGCCGTTCCGTTCTGCCAGACCATCAACAGGTGGTGTCAGCCTGCACAACCCTTAATGCAATGTATGTATTGATGACCTGCTGTACCCCTACTGTTTATCAGCATCTCAAATGCAGAGCTGACTTCCGCATAGTATGTACCTCGTCCAACCTTAAAAACAGAGCTATGGAACAAAGCAGGGGCATGGCCTGGGTTTGAATTTACACATGCAGGTCAACAGAATGTACAGCATTTGGCAAACTTGCGTGCTCTTGGGAAATGCAGAAATTGAAAGTAGGTCTGGGATGAATTTATTTCCTCCATCCCCCAACATGACTTTCCCCAAGTTCAGGGCAACAAGAGGTGGAAACACCCTGGCCTAAGTGTAAAAGGAACCCATAATGCTTACCCACAATGCATTGTTATTTATGTGCCTCCCATGCTACCCAACAGGGAGTTGAATGCCAATGTGATAAGGTTAAAAAAAACATAAAGAAGCAGACAAAAAACTATAATGGTCGTCTTATCGCTGCAGGAAACAGTATTAAGGAAATACTCAAGTAAAATACAGTGCCAAAGTGAAACTTAATTGTGTGAATTATAAGATAGAATGGCTATAGGGAGCTAAAGCAGAAGTCCAGTTGAACGCCTTTTCCGGTATAGCTACTGCTAAATGCTATGCTAGCGCATTTCATTGTAGACGGCAAAAGCGACAGCTTCTTATAAGCAAATGAAGCACTGAATCATTCTGTAACCACAAAATTACAAGACTTCACATCATCAGCAAACTTTAAAAAAAATGTCATAGTTATGAACGAACGATCAGATTTGTGTACCAAATACAACAACTACAATGGTGTTATCCGTCCTCGGCTGGCCTGTCTCTTGGGACGTACCAAAATAATCGTGGCCATGGGGTTTTTTTTTTCTCCTCTTGCTTGACTTTGGTTGCAGGTTGGTAATCTTCACTACATGGCCAGGGCCCGGTTGCATAAAACATCATACATTTTTCTCTTAGATGTTTTACTCAAGGGATTAATTCCCCTTACCTAAGCACAAAATTGCTCTGACGTTTTCCTAAGGTAAGGGTATTTCTTAAGTATTTTACTGTACATCGACGTATTACGTTACGGTAAAAACAAAGAAATCCCCACGTTACCGTGGATATGGTTTGGATTTCCCTTTTTGACAAGGCGCTGCTATATGCTGCATTCAAGTGATGTCGGGCCGTAGCTTTCTTCGAATCGGGAAAACGTCACAACTCAGCCAACCGACTAGTTCGTGTTCATGTGCTTAAGGGCCGAAACATACCTTGCGCAAATACATGAACGTGGACGCTTCGAGCTACGCGAACAGTGCGTGGGTCGAGACGACAGATCACTACAGACACTCTTGCTGGTGGAAGTACAGCAGTCCAATAGAGGACAGAAACAGAAATCGGGCCTTTTTAAAAATGTAAATGCACTCGGATTCAGCCCATAGCAATATATTTAAAGCATGAAACACATACTGAACCCAGACTTCAACGCTACGTAGTCATATTTATATTTAGCATTTTCTGCTCTGTTTAATAGGGGGGAGTATACCGGAAGTATCGTTCGCAACACTTCCGCTTTACCTCCCTATTCCCTGAACCTTGTCTGGAGGTTGTATTGTGCAGTTGGTCAGGGAGGGGAGACATGGGTGCATATCCTGTGTGTTAGTTAACACCTGCAGTGTTCTGTCAAATGACCATTCCAGGCCTGCTCGAGTCGTGTGTCTCCCCCGAGGCCGACGGCAGCGCTAACTGAGCCGCACGCAATGCTGCGTTTCATTTAACGTGGCTCAATAACAAATCCCTCCACCACCGGACACGGTCACACTGAATTATACTTCCTGTCTTCAGAAAGCAGGCGATATCTGTTTTCTCTGGCAGCTTTAACAAGGTGGATTAAACCGCTAGCCCTTTATCAGCCCATGACAAATATATTCGTTTAATAGTTTTGATAGGTATTGATTCTCAGAGCAGTTTCTCTTAAAAGCAAGGTAAAAAAAAATAGCTTTTAAGCCTAACAAAGTCCTCGGTGTAGCTTTTAACAGGGGCCACTAATGAGATGACTGGAGGGGAGTTGACAGACGGCTGGGTGCTCAAGATACAGAAAGGTTAAAGCTGTCACCGTGACCCATGGCATCTAGACTCTGCTGTGTGAAGACAAATTAAAAAGAAAAGCAGCTCATTCAAGAAAAAAGGTTGCACATAAACACACTCCCTGCTGAGATAATAATAATAGACACAAGAAAATTTTACCTTGTATTCCATTCAAGTACAATGAATAACAAGTATGGCTGTATTGAAATGGCAGTTGTCTAAATGCTGCTGTTCCCATTTTATTCACATATTTGTCCTTTCAACATTCTCTATTAGTATGCACTCTTGTATTTAAAAAAAATATCTCGTATTAAAAAAGTTCTGACTCTTGCATTTATCACCAAAGCTTCAGATTTGAAACAGGCTTGGCCCTTTTTTTTTATTTCTGTGTCAGAATGTTGAATGGCGCCTACGGCGTTGCAATGAGAAAATAAAATCCAAGAATCAACCTTGTAAAAATAGTCTGTTAGGGCCCATTGACGTAATTACAACCTTTCTGTGAATGCACAGTTTGGGGGTTGCATGTAATACTTGGAGGCTTTTTACAGTACAGTTCAAATAGGCTAATGTTCAAGATCAAATTACAGTACTAAGATAATCCTCTTTCACACAACAGCCCAATATTCCTTTTGAAAGCTACACCTTATGTTTTTTTTGTGTTTGTGTTTAAGCTTTTTGTTTTATTTTTAACCGATGCAAAAACAATAAAAATCAGCAGGTTCTGAAAAATCTACCGCATGAGGAAAAACCAATCTAATTGTAAATAAAATTTGTATCAAGGCAGATTTATGCCACGTGGCAACCATATTGACATTGTGGAATAACTGAACCTGAATCAGGTAGTAGGCACTAAATACCACTCACAAGATACATTTACAGCTAAATTATTTAAAACGTTTTTTATTTTAGATTTATTTAAGGTATTTACATATACCTAGCAGAGACAAGATGCGTGATGCAAGATTACTTAAATTAACATGTAATATTTCCATAAAATCTAAAAACAGTGAAGTGACTTTAACTTGACTGTAGAGTAACAAGGGATTCTACAGTATGAAGGCACCCTTCAATACAGCACAAATGGTAAAACGCGAATGGACATAGCCCGGCCTGTGCTATAAATGTTGGATCTGGGTCTTCATGCAGTTTCTGTTGCAGTAAATTAACCCTGCTGAATAAAAACAGGCTTCTCAAACACAGACTCTCAAAATATCTCCAAATAGAGGAAGGTAATGCCAGTGTAGTTTCCCTCAATTGCCAACCACACAATTTTAGTCTTTAAAAATAAGGTGGAACATTCCACTCCAGCAAGACGCATGTCGTTTGACTCTATAGCGAAGATCCAACTCCCCAACTTGTAAACACTGACTTATGGTTTCAAAACGGTGATGCAGCTCACTGAGAGCCAAAAGCGCATCTGAATTCTTTCATTCAACTGGCCTTTTTTTGTGTGTTGTGAAGGGCAGTGCATTACCACAGAAACTTGATTTTACTCCCCTGGAGATTTCCCAAATATTCAAGTGCTAATGGTTCATATACTGGATGACACATCTGTGATTGTTATATGCATTGCATTGATACCCAGACTTCTAAGAAAGGCTCCATACATGTGAGGCCACAGAAAGAGAGTATTAATTCATCAGTACATGCTGCATTGAACATATTAAACACATGCAAACAAACGCTACAAGACAACTGCTTACTGCTTAATATGCTTAAAGATATTTTCCTTGTTTAATAAAACATAGTGTTGTGTTTTTTAGTCCATCCATCCATCCATCCATCAGAAAAGCATCCACCTTTGTAGTGATATGATAGCAAATTTTGTCAACGAAACTAAATTGTAAGGTAGTGGTAGTGGAAAGAGGTAGCACCTGTTCATTAATAATTTCACTGCAGTGAAAGAGACATATAGGCTGTTTCTGAATCTACTGCGTTCTGTCTCCTGTGTACAGTGTACTAGCAGCTGGGTACTGTTTCCTGTGTACTGTTTAGTCTGTAACGTGCAGTATGCTAATAAATAGCCTCCATACTATTTTCCAACCATACTTTGGAAGTGTCGTAAGACATCATACTCTTGTGTGGCCATGTCACATGTGTTGTTTTTGTTTTTATGAAAACTGTCAGCAAAGCTGCGCCTCATTTTTAAAACGAAGCTGCGCAACATATTTATGTGATCTTTATCTTGAAACAAGTATGCTCCTGAATATATTCAGCGAAACCCCATAAGTAAGTACATCATCCGGGGGTTTTAAGTATACTGTATTTTAAAATATTTAGCTTACTTAACTACTTTCTTGTCCTGTCTACTCAACAAGCATACTTCAATAATATGGAAGGGTGCTGATTCGGACACAGTCATAGGTTTGTTCAGCACTTTATCTGATAGTTATGGCATAGTTATTGAAAAGGAGTGTGATATCGAGTCTTAGTTCAAACATTGAATTACAATTGTGGAACACAATTAAACGAGTGCATGTCTGTGTTGCGCAGCCATACTGTATGACTGCACATGGCTTTAGAAGTACCCTGCATGGCCTTGAACAGAATCAGCACTGATACTGTTGAATAGTACACTGTGGCAAACACAGTCACAGTAAGATAAACAGGAGAGGTCATCTGGAATGTTCCCACTGACCTGAGCGTACTATTCCACTGTGAAAAACATATTTTCAAGCTCTTCCACTAAGAAACCTTCAGATTTATTTTCCATTTCCATTTTAAAAACAATTTCTATAATAGGCATTAGATAGAAAAAAAAGTATTTTATCTCTTTCATTTTTATCTTGTTCCAATCAGAGAGCCGTGTCCTGTCACAGCCACTGTGCAGTTGAACCGCAAGCATTTGCATAACAGGAAGCTGCACATCCGTGCCTGTAAGAGGGACAGCCCCGACAAAGTGACCGTCACCGCCCCCTCAAATGCACACACGCACAGCACAGATCTCCATCTCGCTCTGCGCCCACGCGGAACAAGGCTGCCGTCCACACACACACAATCAGAAAGCAGAGATTGGCGTATGAGAAACGTGCCTGATGAGGCAGGGCAGCGATGTGGCTCGTGACTTAACGGCCTCATTACTGGGACACATTGAGCCTATATTCTGAAAATGTCGTTTTTCATTACAGTACTTTAAAATAGTGTCTAGTGGAAAGAATGAAAACAAGATGAGCAAAAAAACTCATCGGCTTTACGGAGCAAATCATTTGATCCCCTATGTTCAGTGTATCACAGGTTTTCCAAGGATCATTCATAGACATGTGCCTTAATAAATATGACATAAAATGTGAGTGAGTACAATGTTGATTTTTAACAAATAAAGACATTCTGGCTTTTAGGTTAAATTATTGTAGACCGATACACAAAAAACTATAAATCATTGGTTTAGGTTAGTGGGCAGTTTTCCTTACCAGCAATATCAATAATTTAATTTTATGGTTGCACAGTTATATTTTAGTGACCAACCAGAGTTTTCCTGGACTTCTAACACGTAACACATTTAAATATAGATAATAAAATGTTCCATCAAGTCATTTAAAAGCATTTGTTTTTAATTTCATACTGTAGGGGAACAGAGAAAATATTTTATCTGGTTTTAAATAGACTGTTTTGGATTCTTAGACTGATATGTAGTCCCTTTCTGTTAAAGGTCATGCACATCTATGAGGTCTTAGGCATAAAGTCGATACACATATCTTTTTTATTGCAGTTATTAAAATACGAGAGGGCCATCACTTGAAATCTCAGGTGTGCAGTGGCCCTGCCTTAAGCAAGCATTGCACTGGGGTTATTCTGGGTCAGAGAGATGCTGGGCCACACCACCAGAGTTGGAGTCCTGATTTGTTCCAAACGAAGAAACACAAGCAGCTGCTGACATCACAGGCTGTGATGCTGTCAATGTTATTTGAAGAACACCAAGAGCTCCATGAATGTAATATGATCAGAGTTATTCTCAGACCTCCTTTTACAGAAAAGGGCCCAAGGACAGCTCTGCTCACCTCCAGGTGGGCTCATAGAGTGGGCTATTCAAAATTCTGGGTATCTGGAGTGGAGTGGGGTGTCCAGTGTGGGGTATTCAGTATGGACTACTTAGGCCAGGGGTGGCCAATTTCAGGCCTCGCGGGCCGGTGTGTATGCAGGTTTTTACTGCCACCAGTTATCACGGTTCAATCAGCTAATTAGTCATACACACAATCACCGATTCACTTGTAAATTACAGAACGATAAAATGCTACAATACACGCATTGACGCATACCGGCACAAGAACATTCATCAGCTGCTTTTCATATCGCGGATATGTAGATTAAAATATCAGATCGTGTAAATGATTGGGCTAATTAAATAATTGTTAACTGGCGGCAGCAAAAACCTGCATACACACCGGCCCGCGAGGCCTGGAATTGGCCACCCCTGACTTAGGCCCATGGCATGGTAAAAGTAACTTGTTGTACTATATTCTTTTTTTACATTCCTTAACTTGGGGAAAATATATAGTATAATATATATTGGGGGAAAATATTAATATTTACACAATACACTATAGGGTGTTATTTGTAAAGTGTAATGGTAAAAACAAATTTTACAAGCTTTCTCTCCCAAATTTAGGCCAAATCTAATTCAGATCATACGGTATATATTATTTTTTACAAAATTTTTTTTTATGAATAAACAAATCTTGGCAGAATTCCATGAAAAATTGTTAAAATCTTGTCACTAAATATTTATTTTAGAATAATAGATATTATATTATTAATAATAGATAATAATAGATAGTATATACAATTTTATTGTCAATGTTTTTACTTAACCCAGAAAAAGATGTACTACTTTTTTTTTAGTTTATTAAAATATGTATAAATCCACCACAAAAAATAATATTTATAGATATTAAAACTAAATAATCTCTCAATCTAATGTTTAATGAGTGCTTTTAAAACATTTAGTTGATGTCTTAAATCTAGGCTTCTAAAAACATATTTAGTAAAAAAAATTATATTGAAATGATATCTATGTCTATCATTCTGAAATAAATATTGAGTGAGATGGGGTTAATCTTTTATTTATTAAATCTGTTAAAAAAAGTTAATATCAGATTTAGATTTAAATTCACTGTTTAATTTTAGTACCACTTTTAGTATTAACTTTCCATAATACAGTTTGAAATTTCAATTAAATGTTTAGTTTGTTCTTAAATGTTTATTTTGCAGAGCAGCTAAAAGATAGAAATTTTGTTGCTAAATATTTATACATGTTTATGTTGACCAGATTTGAGAATATAGTACCCTAAATCTGGAGTAAAGGCTTGTCAAAGACTTACCCATCAGCTTTACAACCAGCACCGCATAATACACAGTGAAGATATGCAAATATTTTACTGTGGCAAGATGTGGCATTTAAATAAAAACAACGTTGCACGTTTTAATAGATTTTGCTACATGGTAGCTCTTATTGATTGCATTCTAATCTCATATCATATAGACTGCTTTTTTGTAGGGCTGATATCAGACAATACAATTCAATCATTGTACCAATGCTTTATATAGTCCAGTGAGAATATCAAAATTAATTGTTATGATATTAACATCTGTGTCATGGATCTGACCTTTTTTCCCTTATCTCTACGTCGCCTTATTCGTTTTTATCGTTTGCCGGTAGTCTATCGGATTTTCCTGTGTTCCGTCACGGGTTTTGCTTCTCCTGGTCATTAGTGAGTTCACCTGGTAGATATTTCCGCTCACTACTTATACCCCGCTTCCGGCCTCGCTCGTCGCTTCTATGTTATTTCCACTTAACATTCGAGCCGGTAAAAAGGTATAGAGAATTAGTTAGTAAGCTAGTTTAAAAAACGAAAGGGTTTAGAAAGTAGGGTTTTAGAAAGAAAGGAAGGTTCTTTTAGCGCTCAGTTCTGAGCAGAGGCTTTCTCGTTTTTCTTTCGTGATATACTCTAACTTACGAGTGCTCTTCCCCAGGAGAGGTTTGGGTTGTTGAGTTCTCGGTTTCCTTTAGTTTTCACTCCAATAACGGGAGTAAGATAAGCGTGTCTGCTTATCTCCTTTTATTTACCGTTTCTACCGACGAGCGCTCTAACTGCGCTGACTCCAGTTATAGGGGTCTTATAGTTTTGGTTGTCATTGTTTGTTCGCTCCTACAAACGGAGTTAGATAAGCGTTAGTGCTTATTCCTTTGTTTTGCTCGTTTAGCGAGCTCCTCGTTTATATTGCGAGGTTTATTCTTTCATTTCTAGTTGTTTCTCCACTACGGATTATTGTCCGTTTTAGTGGTGTTCTTACGAACACTTTAAGACTGGTCAACTACTTGCACTTGGATCTCTAATATTCCCATCTCTGTTTTCTGACAGAGATCCCTCATAGAACATAGAAGCCACAGGGGAGTTTCCAGCAGTAGTTGCCAATCTCAAAGTGATCATTTCCGCTCAGGAGGTAGCCCTGACGGACCAGAGAGAGAGTATTCGGTCCTTGCAACACGCACAGCAAGCTTTGCACGAGCAGATGCATTTACAAGCTGTAGCGCTACAAGATCTGGCAGAAAGTATCCGTACTCTCTCCCTCAGGTCCGATTCTCCCCCAGTTGCAGAAGCACCTATACAGGTTATTCCTCCAACATTTACACCTGACGTAAGGGAGCCAAGACTCCAACTCCCCTTACGGTATAATGGAGAATCCGGCAGATGTCAGGGGTTTTTGACACAATGTCTAATTTTTTTTAAAAATACAGCCCTCGCGGTTTCAGGCACAAGAGTCCAGAGTAGCCTTCATTCTCTCTCTCTTGACCGGTAATGCTCTCGCATGGGCCGACCCACTTATTAGAGCTAATTCTACTATTGTTAGTAATACGGAGCGGCTTATGGCGGAGATGGTGTCAGTGTTCGATCAAGACGTTTCTGGCAAAGAAGCTGCCATGCGTCTAACCCGTCTTCGTCAGGGCACTGACACCGTAGCCGCATTTGCTATTACTTTTCGTGCCCTTGCGGGAGTAACAGGGTGGTCCGATGAGCCTCTATGTGCTCTGTTCCTTAATGCTTTATCGGAGAACATAAAGGACGCCATTGCGGGTATCGAACCACCCGCTACATTCGGGGCTCTTGTATCTACGGCCATTCGGTTGGATAACCGGTTTAGAGAGAGAGAGAAGGAGAGGACTTATAAGGGTTTTAAACAGCACCCACCTCGTTACTCTTCCTCTCACACGCCAGCACCGGTTCACAGTCCCTTTGTTGCTCCCATTGAACAGGAGGAGTCTATGCAGGTCGATAGCTCTTCCATGCGCGAAAAAGGGGATGCTAAGTCCCGTGAATGGCGGTGTAGTTATTGTAAGAGGAAGGGCCATTTAAGGGACCACTGTCCCAAACTTGTGGGAAAAGTTAGTCCCGCTAGCGGAACCGAGTCGCGTAGCGGGACTAGAATTAAATTACCCTCGGACCTTCCTGTCAGTTTATTTGCGCTGGAACGACCGCCAGATTTCCTGCAAAGCGTTCATTGACTCAGGGGCAGTTGAATGCCTCGTTGACTCCAACTGGGTTAAAGCCCATAAAATTCCCACCCACCCTCTATCTCTACCTCGCTTAGTCACGGCTCTAGATGGCCGTCCCCCAGGTACTGGCACTATCTCTCGGGTTACCGCCGCTATACGCATGCGCGTTCCGTTTTGTAAACATACGGAGGAGATTAAGTTTTTTTTAGTGGAATCCCCAGTTTATCCACTGGTTTTGGGTCATTCCTGGCTCACTCGCCATAACCCACACATTAATTGGGGGTGGGCGGGACCCGTTATTCAAAAATGGAGTCCCAGATGCAAACGCCACTGTTATGTCGCCAGTCAGTTTTTGTTGAAAAAAGGGGGTGAGGATTATGCTCAGTCTGACTCAGATAGTGAGGATAATTGCGCTAGGAACCAGCAGTCCTCTCATGTCCCCTCCGAGAATGGAGAAGAGAGTTTGGACTGGGATTATTCTGCGGAACGACCTCCTGCGTGGCAGGAGATGACGTCCGAGTCAGATATTGATTGGGAGATTCATTCTGTCTCGGACACTGAGGATGTTGAAGTGGGAGGAACACTCGAATTCCAGCTGCCCGCTAATGTTCCTAAACAGTACGCCGACCTGGCGGAAACATTTAGCAAACAACGTTCCACTTCATTACCACCTCACAGACCGTATGACTGTGCTATTGAGCTATACCCAGGCACTACCCCCTCTAGAGGGTCTCTTTATTCGTTGTCCATCCCTGAGAGCGCAGCCATGCATAAATATATTGAGGAAGCTCTGGTTAATGGGTTTATTAGACCTTCTACCTCGCCTGCAGGGGCGGGTTTTTTTTTTGTTAAAAAAAAAGACGGAGGTCTCAGACCCTGTATTGATTACAGGCCCTTAAATGATATAACAGTTAAGAACAGATACCCCCTTCCTCTTATGAACTCCGCTTTCGAGCGCCTTCAGGGGGCGTCTATTTTTACGAAACTGGACCTACGGAACGCCTATAACCTCATTCGTATTCGCGAAGGCGACGAATGGAAGACCGCTTTTAACACGCACAGCGGTCACTACGAATATCGCGTCATGCCGTTCGGGCTCACTAGCGCCCCCTCTGTGTTTCAGGCGTTGATTAACGATGTGCTGAGGGAAATGCTGGAGAAATTCGTCTTCGTGTATCTTGACGATATTTTAATATTTTCGCCCGATTTTTCCACACATGTCGGTCACGTTCATCAGGTTCTTACTGCACTTCTCAAAGCCCAATTATTTGTAAAGGCAGAAAAGTGCGTCTTTCACACGGGCTCTGTTTCATTTTTAGGTTTCATTATTAAGGAGGGTAAGGTACAGATGGATCCAGAGAAGGTTTCCGCTGTAAAGAACTGGCCCACGCCGTCTTCCGTAAAACAGGTACAACGTTTTTTAGGTTTTGCGAATTTTTATCGGCGATTTATTCGAAATTTTTGTGCGGTAGCAGCGCCCATTACTGCGCTCACTAAGAAGAACCTTGGCAGCCAGTTCCAATGGAATTCGAAGGCAGCTTCAGCATTTTCTGAATTAAAGAGAAGGTTCACTTCCGAACCCATCTTGGTTACTCCCAACCCCTCCCTGCCCTTTGTGGTAGAGGTAGACGCCTCCGAGCTAGGCGCCGGAGCCATTCTTTCCCAATGTTCGCCACTTGACCACAAGATGCACCCCTGCGCTTATTTCTCTCGCGCCCTAACATCGGCAGAGAGGAATTATGACGTAGGGGATCGAGAATTGCTTGCGGTCAAGTTGGCTTTGGAAGAATGGCGCCATTGGCTTGAAGGAGCGGAACATCCATTCACTGTCTGGACGGATCATAAGAATCTTGAATACGTTCAGCTAGCTAAGAGGCGTAATTCACGACAAGCTAGGTGGGCGCTATTCTTTCTAAGATTTAATTTTATTATCACGTATCGCCCCGGGTCTAAAAACGTCAAACCTGACGCTCTCTCGCGGATTTACGACCGTTCTGAGACAGACTCAGTTCCTGAGCCTATTATCGCCACTGACCTCATTGTTGCCCCGGTTATTTGGGAGGTTGAGGCAGCGGTGCAGAGAGCCTTGCGCTCAGACCCAGGTCCAGGTGGGGCACCGGCAAACTGTCTTTTCGTGCCTCCTCGTCTTAGGTCGCGGGTCCTCCAATGGGGCCACGCCTCCCAACTCACCGGGCACCCAGGGGTTCATCGAACTAGGGACTTTTTATCCCGGCGTTTCTGGTGGCCTAGTCTGGAAAGAGACGTACGCTCATTTGTCGCGGCTTGTCCGGTTTGCGCTCGCAGCAAGGCCTCTCACCTTCCCCCCTCGGGTTTTCTTCGCCCCCTACCTATTCCCACCCGTCCCTGGAGTCATATTTCCCTGGACTTCATCACGGGGTTGCCGTTATCTTCAGGCAATACTACCATTTTAGTGGTGGTCGACCGTTTTTCCAAAGCGGCCCATTTTATTGCGCTGTCCAAACTGCCCTCGGCACCTGAGACAGCGCAACTTATGATTGACCACGTGTTTCGTCCGCATGGCCTTCCGTCGGATGTGGTGTCCGATCGTGGTCCTCAGTACACCGCCAAGTTTTGGCGGGCGTTTTGCTCTCTGCTGGGGGCTTCGGTTAGTTTATCTTCCGGGTTCCACCCGGAGACTAACGGCCAGACAGAGCGTACTAATCAGACTCTAGAGAATACTCTTCGCTGCCTTGCCGCATCCAAGCCTACCTCCTGGAGCCGTCACCTCGCCTGGGCTGAGTACGCTCATAACACGCTGCGTAACGCCTCCACCGGCCTCTCCCCCTTCGAGGCTCAGTTGGGTTACCAACCACCTCTTTTTCCTGAGCTTGAGAAGGAGGTGGAGGTACCCTCTGTAGGATCTTTCGTTCGACGGTGTCGGTCGGTTTGGAGACAAGTGCGGTCGTCTCTTATACGGGCTTCGGCTAAACAAAAAGTTGCGGCTGATAGGCATCGTCGAGCTGCACCATCCTATAGAGTGGGACAACGGGTTTGGCTTACTACTCGGGACCTTCCGTTGCGGGTCGAGTCCCGCAAACTCGCTCCTCGTTTTGTGGGCCCCTTCAAGATTATTAAAAGAATCAACCCAGTCACATTTCGATTGCAACTGCCGCGCTCAATGCGCATCCACCCCACGTTTCACGTCTCCCGTCTGAAACCGGTACTCGTAAGCCCCCTCGCCCCGGTTGAGAGACCACCTCCGCCTCCTCGACTCATAGAAGGGGGTCCGGCTTATACCGTTCGCCGCATTGTGGCCGAGAGACGTGTAGGTAGAGGGTGGCAGTTTCTTGTTGACTGCCAGCAGCCATACCACCGTGCACTCTGCTCCTGCTGAATGGCTGAAGCTAAGCAGGTGTGGGCTTGGTTAGTACTTGGATGGGAGACCTCCTGGGAAAAACTAAGTTGCTGCTGGAAGTGGTGTTGGTGGACCAGTAGGGGGCAATCTTCCCTCTGGTCAAATAAAAAATCCCAATGCCCCAGTGCAGTGATGGGGACACTGTGCTGTAGGAGATGCCGTCTTTCGGATGAGACGTTAAACCGAGGTCCTGACTCACTGTGGTCATTAAAAGATCCCATGACACTTATCGTAAAGAGTAGGGGTTTCCCCGGTGTCCTGGCTAAATTCCCAACCTGGCTCTTTCAATCTGCCACCTAATCATCCCCTAGTTTAATTGGCTAAAATCATTCTCTCCCTCTCCATCTCAGCTGATGTGTGGTGAGCATTCTGGCGCAAAAAATGGCTGCCGTTGCATCACCCAGGTGGGTGCTACACATTGGTGGTGGTAGAGACGAGTTTCCCCCTCATCACTGTAAAGCGCTTTGGGTGTCGAGAAAGGCGCTATATAAATACAAGTTATGATAGTTATGGGAGGGTTATGGTCCGGAGGAACGTTGCTGGGTTCCATCGAGAAACATCCTGGACCCGCAGTTAATCACCGACTTCCGCAGAGATAAGGTTGTGGAAACGTCCGGTGCCGTTCCTTAGAGGGGGGGTCCTGTCATGGATCTGACCTTTTTTCCCTTATCTCTACGTCGCCTTATTCGTTTTTATCGTTTGCCGGTAGTCTATCGGATTTTCCTGTGTTCCGTCACGGGTTTTGCTTCTCCTGGTCATTAGTGAGTTCACCTGGTAGATATTTCCGCTCACTACTTCTACCCCGCTTCCGGCCTCGCTCGTCGCTTCTATGTTATTTCCACTTAACATTCGAGCCGGTAAAAAGGTATAGAGAATTAGTTAGTAAGCTAGTTTAAAAAACGAAAGGGTTTAGAAAGTAGGGTTTTAGAAAGAAAGGAAGGTTCTTTTAGCGCTCAGTTCTGAGCAGAGGCTTTCTCGTTTTTCTTTCGTGATATACTCTAACTTACGAGTGCTCTTCCCCAGGAGAGGTTTGGGTTGTTGAGTTCTCGGTTTCCTTTAGTTTTCACTCCAATAACGGGAGTAAGATAAGCGTGTCTGCTTATCTCCTTTTATTTACCGTTTCTACCAACGAGCGCTCTAACTGCGCTGACTCCAGTTATAGGGGTCTTATAGTTTTGGTTGTCATTGTTTGTTCGCTCCTACAAACGGAGTTAGATAAGCGTTAGTGCTTATTCCTTTGTTTTGCTCGTTTAGCGAGCTCCTCGTTTATATTGCGAGGTTTATTCTTTCATTTCTAGTTGTTTCTCCACTACGGATTATTTTCCGTTTTAGTGGTGTTCTTACGAACACTTTAAGACTGGTCAACTACTTGCACTTGGATCTCTAATATTCCCATCTCTGTTTTCTGACAGAGATCCCTCATAATCTGGTCATCAACATTGCCAATTACAGTAATGAAATGAAGATCGGAGCTATTGTATGTGTCTTTCAGGGGATTGTTAATCTTGGCAGAAAGGAGAAATTAAGAAGCAGCAAAGCAGTATACTTTAAAAATACTTTTTTGGTGTCTGAAATTACATTTTCCAAATGTACTCAACATATTTACATTGCAAAAGTATTTCATATGGCTAACTCCTGCATTCAATAAACAACAGGGAAATGCAGTGATTGATTACCTAGCAACCTTAAACTGAACAAAGAATGTTTGCAGCTTGCTAGATAATCAGTTACTGTACCTAGTACCTTTGGCAGCAAATCACGCATTACCTAAGTGTACACAAAAAACCTCTTTCATGAACTTAATGTAATAAGAGCATATGTACCTGCTTGGCCATTTCAGAAAGTTTTAATGAAAATAAGATAATTTAATAAGTTATATCAATATGGATATACTTGTAACTGCACATGCAGTTTCATTTTTGTAAATGGTGGCTTTAAAATCTCTTTGTATTTCAAAGAGGTTTTAAAGCAAATCCTTAATTGGGCCTTTCTTGTGCATAGACTTCATAAAAATCAATAATTTTAATAATCAATCATTTGTGTTATAATTTTATGCCTACGGTTCAGAAATAATAGGACAGTTGTTTTTCATTGGTGAACTGTGCAGATGATTCAGATGCCGGCCGAATGGTGATTCATTCGGGCACAATATGTTTCATCATGTAATCACTTCAAAGAGCCCACTCGCACTTTCAATTCCTGGATCATTTATTTAATCCCACCATAAGTAAGTTAAACATGAAACTGCATAGAGGTTAACAGAGGAAGTGACAAAAAATGTGCTCATCATCATAGTTATTTCCAGTATTAATTACCAGCCAGTTTTAACTTGTGAAGGAATATCAGACAAAAAAATAAGAATGTTTATGAAATGTATGTAAACTTTAGAATGTCAGTTACCAATGTTGTGCAATGTGCCTGAAAGCTTGTCAAAATATTG
>CM040400.1:73113246-73174559 GCA_022702515.1 Ilyophis sp. 1 JC-2022
CACTTCAAAACCGACTGAACCAGTCGGAGCTGTGTAGAAACAGTTAGCTAACGTACTCTATGCCGAAATCGTGTTGTGTTTGGGGCTGTAATGCCAAATGTAATCAGGCACACCGTGGGTTGGGCTTTTTCCGATTCCCCGCTTTAAAGTCTGAATCCACAGGTTCCGTTGGGTCGATTTAGAGACTTAAAATAGAGGATACCCCAGATCATACAGTCCGTTTGGCTAGCTAGTGAAGGTAACCATATAGCTCGCTAGCTAACGTTAGCTACTTGTTAACGCTAACTTAGATGAAAATACGGTGTTAGCGAACTTAGCTAACGTTAACGTTAGCTGCTTCCCTCAGAAAAAAATAATAGGTAATTCCAGCTATGAACGAACTATCTATCAATCAATAAAACAATGTTTGGCTATCTGTCTGTTGTACTTGTAACGTTAGCTAGCCAGCTAAGAATCCAGAGGTTGAGTTGTCAATAACGTTAACGTTACAGTAAAAACACAAGTTAAAATCTGACAACTCAACCTCTGGATTCTTAGCTGGCTAGCTAACGTTACAAGTACAACAGACAGATAGCCAAACATTGTTTTATTGATTGATAGATGGTTCGATTTTTTTCTGAGGGAAGCAGCTTCATCAACTTGAATTCCCCTCCGAGTGATCAGCCAGCTGATTTTCTAGCTAGCACTAGAATGTGCAATGAGACACATAGCCTAGAACTATTATCAACATTGGTGGTATTAAAAACGTAAACTTATTTTAGGCTAATGGATGTCAGTACACGTTTTATGCTGTAACGTTAGTTAGGCTACCTGAATTTGCATGCAATTTCGGAAAATAAGTTACTGCAATGCGCTCCAGCGAAGAGAGTCACCTTAAACTCAAACAGAGGGTTGGGTGGTAGAGCGCACAGAACGACCAGCCAATCAGAGACAGAGGAGGGCGGGTCTTGGCATGGCCATAGTAGGATTCGTAATTTCGCTGAGGGGCTTGGGTTCTGTCCAATCACAAACAAGAAGTGTTGTCCTACCCTTTCCGTTTTGTGAAAGAAAATTACATTGAGGGGCTTGGGTTCTGTCCAATCACAAACAAGAAGTGTTGTCCTACCCTTTCCGTTTTGTGAAATGTCGTTGTGTTTTGTGAAATGTCGTTGTGTTTTGTGAAATGTCGTCGTGTTTTGTGAAATGTCGTTGTGTTTTGTGAAATGTCGTTGTGTTTTGTGAAATGTCGTTGTGTTTTGTGAAATGTCGTTGTGTTTTGTGAAATGTTGTTGTGTTTTGTGAAATGTCGTTGTGTTTTGTGAAATGTCGTTGTTTTGTGAAATGTCGTTGTGTTTTGCACTTCTCAGCCACCGTAGGTGTGCGGTGCAAGCGGAACATATGATTGAGGACTGCCGTTAAATATAAGTTCCCCAGCCACAACACATTAGTGGGTAGAATGGGTCCTAAAACCATTGTGTTTCCTAATTTTGACTGAATGTAGTTTTTCTTGAATGTATTATTCAGTGATTCTAAGAACACTCGTTTAGTCCATAGTTAAGCCGAGGTCAAATTTATGGAAGAACATGTGTTCAATTCTAAACTCATAAATAGCTGATGGAAATCATTTTGGAATTGAACAATGGCAATACAATGTAAATGTACAATGTAGATGCATATCTCAAGTCTGAATAGGCCTGTTAGTGTATACGAACATTCAATTAGTGAGTGCTCATCCATAGTCCATCCAACTGCAACACCTATTATGCTGAAAGGATTCAGAACACTTACACTCACAGGTTCTGGGACCAATAAATACATTAGAAAAGGATGAAAATAAAAGCAGTGCATTGATGAGTTATTAATGATTTCCAATACATTGATTCGTTTAACATTTCATGAGACCCTCTTTGGAACTTCCATTTTTCATGGAACACAATTTATGTACTGCTAGATTTACAACGCTAAATCCATCACAGCAGATCCATCTCAGCTCACTGATATTGCCATAATTTTCATTGGGGATGGATGTGATCCTGCCAAAATACTGCTTTCAACTGGCCTGCTTATCAGCACCTGTTTCTGACGGGGAAACTTACCACAGTAGCAGCCAAACATGTTTACTCACATACTTTTGCTCACTTCTCAATGGCCTATCTTGAGCCTCAGATACCAAGAAAATGTGTTATGTCACAACAGCTGGCTTTCACCCATCTTACATTTTGTGAAGTGCAAGCAGGCATTCTTGTATACATACATTCATGCAGTGGCTCCAAATGTATGTGTACTCTTCATATTTTGTATTGCATTAAAGTACTTTTTTACTTCACATTTTCAATAGCCAAAATAGATCTCAACATCATCTTTTGGTCAGTAGAAGCAATGATACCTTTTTAAGCATGAGAATTTATTTGCAATTTTTTGATCGGCAATTAGTCAACCTAGATTTGACCATTTGAGCAATGATTTAATTAACAATGGCTGATCTGTAGTTGTAGTACTGCTCTAAAAAATAGCCTTTCATTAGTTCATGTCAGAAGTTTGTTTGAGGTTTAGGGTGAACTGTGGTTGCTACTCGTTGCCATTTTAAGATTATCCCTGCTATTTCACACTTCTGTATGTTCTGTTGGAGTGTGCTTTTTGTTATTGTTTTATTGTTTATTGCATTTCTTTTTTCTTATGCATTTGAGATTTTCTAATAGGAGGACAGTCACCTTTAGTGAGGTGTACAGAAAAAGTGCCCAAGTGCACATGGGCACACGGGCACACGGGCACACTACAGGCCTTTGATCTCTCCCCGACTGCCCATAAGTATAAACATGGTCAGAAGCCACAACCTTACAGGAAGTACTGCTACGCTGCAAGATATCTCGATCTCAGTGTCACAAGATCCAGACAACATGAGATAACCATAGTGTTACAATGTTTCCTCAGTTGTTTTGCCGTTAACTTTGTTTCAGTTTTAGCTTTCACTTTTAGGGCAGGAAGCCCTTCCGTGCACACTGAGGCTGTTGTATATCAAACGCATGCAAGTGTATCTTTGTGCCTTGTATCTATGTAGAGAAAAGTTATAAAGATATGACCATATGTTTCACCGCCTCTGGTATGAAGAAGTAGTGATCACGTCAGTACAGGGAGGAGGACCGCCGTTCTCCCATCCCCCTCTGGCTATGGGAGTTGGGGACTTTCGGATGCCAGTCATGCCATTTGAAGACAAACCAGACCATGAGTACCCATCAGTGCACTCACTTTATCTCCACTTGTCCTGATCATTTCTGCACTGCTGCCTTGCTCTCCAACCCAAGCTCCTGCTCCATCACACACCCGTGTACAGGCGCACACACACACACACGCACACACACACACACACGCACACGCGCGCACACACACACACGCGCGCACACACACACACACACACACACACACACAGATGGATAGGAGCCACTACAGGTTCACATGCCACACATCATTAGCCGTCCTCCCCCAATATCCTGCAAATAACAAGCGCTGCTCCCTATCACCAGGACATCCATTACTGGCTGACACTTTTACTGCCACCCAGCTCTCTCCCACAACCCCCCTTCAGTGCAGAGAAGTGTAGCTTATTTGGAGATATGCATGGGGGGGTCATGACCAGATTTGTGGGAGGAATTAAAACCCCCCCTTACCTAAATCATTACAAGGCCATGCTTAAATGCACTGCTACTGAATATTTCATTTAACTAACCACACTGGTAATAAGCAAATTCCAGTGTTGATTTTTTTGCTGAAAACAGTGGCAATCACTTTTTCTATTTACTGTCAATTCATTGTTATGATTGTGAAGGTATTTGTGGAGGTAGCACAGAACAGTCTTTACTTTGAGTAAAAGTAAACCTGGTGCATTATAAAGTATAACGGAATCAAGGCGTGGCTACCCGGTACTGATGTCTCTCATCTCGGTTATCAGTGCATCTGGTCAGCCTGCATTTTGTATTGTTACCTATCTTACGTCTGAGAAGCCAGAGAGGCAGTTTCATTGGTTCTGGCTGCAGCCTACAGACTCTTGGCAAACAGAACACAAACACAGATAAGATCTGAGGGGATGCTGAACCCTGTGTGGGAACAATTGAAGAGGTTGATAAACCATATTTTTCAAGGTGTATTTTTTTCTGATAACTAGTTAGATGAGATTTAAGTATAATAACATGATTTTTCATGAAAAAATAAAATAAAATAGGTAAAACGTGGGCTGAGTGAATTTTGGAAAGACACTCTTCAATTGCCTGTAGATCAGAAGAGGGAAGGGCCCCAGTATTACAGCAGCCGAGTTTACGGCCACATCAATTGTCATTAATAAATCTTATAATTCCACATTATGTGCAGATTATGTGTGTGTGTGCGTACATGCATTTGTGAACATATGTAGCAATCAATCATATTACTGGTTCTATCTTGTAATTATTTCATAATGAGTGAATTGTTGACAGAAACACTAAAGTTGTTGTAGTGTAGTGTTCATGTTACGTACCGTGCCTCTGTCCCGATTTCCTGGTTTCCCGTTTCTATATGTATTCCATTCCGTGTTTTCCCTTTCTCCCTCCATTTTGTGTCTCCACTTCCCCGCACCTGAATTGTGTTCCCTCATGTGTTCTCGTCTCACCTGTTCCTCATTGTCTTTTCAGTAATCTGGAATATAGTCTCCCCACTTTTGTTGATCTGTGCCAGATTGTCTTGTGCTTGTCTCATTACTTTCCAGCCCTTTTGATTCCTGTCTGTTCCCTGCCTGCCCCTCGTTCCTGTGTACCCGTCCAGTTTGTGTTCTCCTGCCTGTCCAGCCTGCCCCTGTCTTGCCTGTTCCTGTCCAGCCCAGCTCCTGCCCACCTGCCTCATCCCGGTTCAGCCCGACTCCAGCCCTGTGTTATCTTGCCCAACCCTGCTCCAGCCTGCCCGTTCCTGGCCTCTTACCTTCTGCCTACTACCCTGTGTGGGCATATTTGTAATAAAGTTTCCTGCGTGGAGTTCAACCAGCCGTGTGTCTCTGAGTCCTGCATTTGGGTCCTATCCTATATATCATCGTAACAGTTCAGTTTAAGCTTGTCCATACTAATTCCCTGTAATTTAGATGGAGGACAGCCATGCATGGCTTCGGTGGCAAGAAGATGTGACAATTTGGTGCCCCATCAAACCCCTGCATCAGCTTTCTGATTGGTCCCTCATTAATTATTGTAATCACCACTATGTAACACTAAGTAATTGTGGTTATAATACTCCATGTTTCTTTAGAATATGGCCTTTTGTCACTTTTCATAGCTATTTTCACGTTGACCAGTTTCCTGTCTCCTGCTAGTTCCTTATTCTGTTATAGTTGAGATACTGCATTGAAAAACTACAAAATGGCCGAATCATGCAATATACACACAGAGGGAAAAAAAGTCAGTCACTGTGGTCTTCCTGAAGTTCTCCTTTTTTGGTATTCAGATTTGCTATGGAGGCCTGGAATGGCCTGAATGGAATAATAGAGACTTTGTGTTACACAAAAGTCCCCAACCCAGCTTCAAAGTGAGCAAGTAGCACTGTGCCCCTCCTGAAGTAGGTTCATCCACTGATTAGATGAGAGCCAAAGCTCAGGGAAACGGGACTGACTCACGGTGCGTCACAAACACGGCATCGTTAAAAAGTGAGGTCAGCATCAGTGGAACTTATTATTGTGAGCAGTTAACCCCTTTCATGGTGCACATCTGTGTTTTGTGAGTAACTGGTTTTAATGTGCTTTCCCTTTTGCTTGTCGTTACAGAAACCACAGAATGATGATGGCCTGGAGTCACCTACAACATTGAGACAGACACAAAAAACGACATTTACAAATTAAATCATGACAGAAAAAGCAAAGGAACACTCATTCATGGTGATAGTTGTCTTTACATCCCTCGATGTCTTTTAATTTTCTCCCAGAGATTTTACATCTGGATAGAAAGAATATTGAAAACCCATTGTTTCTTGTAAAGGTGAAACTACGCATTTTTGAATACAAGATAAGAAAAAGAAAAAAATTATTTTGTTTTGTGCCTCTGTAAGCAGAGGGAAAAAAACAGGCTATTTAATTCCCTCTGGGCATCATCCATTGCTGTGGACTGAGTATTTCACCCATGTTTATTCTTAAAAAATTATATTTATTTTTCCATATCCTTTAATTGCCATTATTTTTTCCTTTGTGTATTTTTTAAGAAGAAATATAAGCTCTAATTGGCACCTTAGTCTTGCAGTTGATATAATAGAATACAATTACATTTAAAAGTGTTTTTTTTATAATGACCAGAGACACAGGCACTTTGCTTCAACACGCAGTATCATGCACAGCAGGGGAAAAAATGAGCCAACATGGAGGGTAACTTATAATTCACGGCTGACTCTTCAGGAAGATTGCTATAATTCATGGTCAAAACTTCAGTGTGCATATGCCTGAAAGCTCTCATGTCTGTATATTGTCTATATAGTTTACATTTTCAAAAATGTACCAGAAAATGTAAATGCTGTCTCTATACAGTATATGCAAGTTTATGTAAATAAGTAGGAAACGCATAAAAATCTATCAAATATGATATATTTTCCCCAGAATGGTATGATCTGGGCATATGCAGTGCCCTCCACAATTATTGGCACCCCTGGTAAAGATGAGTAAAAAGGGGTTGTAAAAAATTCACTGTTTGGTGAATTAGCTTAATCTAACACTGAAAAAATTTGGAAATCCAACCTTTAATTGAAGTAAATTTATTCTGAGAAAAGAAAAAATCCCCTCATCAAAAAATAATTATTTTTAACAAAACCACATGTGCCACAATTATTGTCACCCCTCTGTTGTTGCTCTTTCATTGGCAAAGGGCGGTTGTACAAAGTATTAAATACAGGGGTGCCAATAATTGTGGCAAATGTGGTTTTGTTAAAAATAATTATTTCTTGATGAAATTATAATTATTTCAGAATAAATTGACTTCAATTAAAGGTTGGATCTTTATGATTTTTTTTCAGTATGACATTAAGCTAATTCACTAAACAGTTTTTTATACCTTTTTACTCATCTTTACCAAAGGTGCCAATAATTGTGGAGGGCACTGTAATATGAAAACTCTGTCTGTACGGGCTCAGGGCCTTCAATTTTTAGGAACAGCAGTGCATGGAAATAAAGGCCCACTCTGGGTAAGAGTGTCACTTAATAATGCAATATTGCCTTGCAAAGCTGAATGTAAAGACATTTTCCCAGCCCAGAGATGACAGAGATATAGCTTTTCAGTATTCAGTAAGCCTGTTTGTGTCTTCCCTTTTCACACATGCACATTTTTCTTTTGTTGATTGACATGCAGCTGTGGCCCCATGTGACCACTGGTATTCGAGGGACTCTCGGATTGGCTCTCTCCGAAAAGGCTGGGAACAGCAGTTGAAACAGGCCCCTTCCAGGCCACTAGTTAAGGTGAAGTATGCAGTGACCTTTTCCCCCTCAGAGCCAGGAGCAACACATAGCCGACTAGGAAGGCCGATGTGAACATTACAACTGACATGGTTCTGACTGGCCATCATCCCAAAACTCCTCTTGACACAACAGTTTATGTGTGATGCCAGATTCTGCACAGCGTTGTTGTTAAACCCTAATAAATGGACTAAATTCACTAAAAAGATGCTGCAAAAGGAACACACAAACGTATACAAACATGAACTCCCGATGTAAGAGGACCTCAAGTCTTACTTTGAATGGTTGAGCAACAGGTTCTGCAAAGTCTTTTTCAGCATCGCTGTCATGCGCTTTGACTAAACCAGGCACAGGGGAAAACAGCGCAACCAAAAACCGTCCCAGTGTCGACCACACTGGCGTGTTTCCTCACTTCGCTAAGAGACGTTCCTCCGTAAGCACAGAGCAAGGAAGGCATCATGTGTAATTTGATGAGAACCACAATCTGTTATCTTTGATGTTTTACTGAGCTTTGCCAAAATTTCAGCTCGGGTGCTCCAATTAAGTGCTGCCATATAAAGTGCTGGGCAGGTAGCCAGAATCACTATTCATCTAGTGTCAAAGGGATTTACGCATCCCAGCGAGTCAGCGGTGGCTGACAGCTTTGTAAAATACTCGCACGCTTTGCTGCAAGCTACATTTCAAGGGAAATAAACTTTATCCCATTCAAAGTTTATCCCAGTGTGAGCCAACATGGGAAGCGAGGTACAGAGCCGGGCCGGCCAAAGACAGTAACAAGTTTACTGCTCATTATAGCGCCCCCCCCCCCCCCCGAACCTGTCATACACCTGTAAGGGCAATAATGACTCCCACATCTTTGAACCTGGATGTGAAATCGACACCTGGATTATCTTACTCTTTAAGGGAAGATACGCAGAAAAATACCTCTCTCCAGTAGTTAAATACATCTTTACAGGACCATTAAAAGTGGTTAACAAATTATGTACATTTAAAAAGACAATTTTAAGAGAGGGTAGTCGATTGTAATATGCATGGGGAAGTTGAAAAATACATAGATCAAGAGTGGCTAAAAAGCTCTTTGAAAAGCGAATTGGCCATTATTCCAAAACAAATCTGAAGCATTTTTGTAGTTGTCTGAGGAAGGGAGTTTGGATTTATAATAAAACATATTGTTGAGAGCTACAGGTCGGTTACTAAACGTTACACAGTTACACACGTTTCTTTCCTCTTATATACCTCAATGACCCCTTAATTTTATAGATGAGGAAAAGGCTTGCATACACCAGGGAAACACAGAGATGTGATCTGACTACATCTAAATGGGGATTCTACTCTACAGAATCTTAGCATTCTGTCACATTAAAGCATTTAACTTGGGTTTCTAACTTGTCTAACCTTATTGGATATTTACACCTGGGGGATTTGAGAACCCAAAACATTTCAGGGCATTAAAATAAATGTATTTAAGAGAATTAATCATCGCTAGATGTGTCTGCTTTTGTTCTAAAAAAGAGCATCACAAGTGCTCTCAGGGTTTCCCAGGTTCCCCTTCTGTACGATGCACGTGATATCAGCTAGTTTCTACCGCAGTGTTCTGCCCTTGAAGGCTGATGGCTAAACACGGGTGAGAACCTTATTGACGGTGGCCTTTTATGACCCTGGCACAGATATCCTCCATCACATCCAGCATAGTTGTGAAAATCAGCAGCAGCCTCACTTTGCCATCCCTTCAACAGTGTGACAGGTGTGGACTGTGGAGACACAAATCCGAAATACACACGAACTAGGAGAAAAAAGTAGGCTAAATGCTTCAGCCACAAATTTTATAAACAGACCCCACTCTATGTGGGTTGTGTACCAGATTAAAAATTAAGCAAAAAAGGATTGTTTGAAGGGTGCTTTGGCTTTTTTTTTTGTCAGCCTTTCATTAACCACAACATCAAAGGGATGACTCTTTACATGATGTCACCTGCTTTTGCTACCAGAAATTAAGACACATTTGAAGGTAGAAATATTACGGGATAAAAGTGTGATTCAGTACTCAGACAGACACGTTGATACATTATCAAACTGTGTTCTGTTTCCCATCTCACACCTTTTAAGAAATAAGTGACATGGAACTGAAAGAAAGGAAAAATAGCTTGTACCTGAAGTCTGGTGGAGTGAGAAGTATTAAGGCAGAGATGACAGATGGTGATCGGCCAAGGAGTTAACTTTGAACAAGGAGTTAACTTTGATCTGAAGATTTCTCCAAGCAAGCAGCCGCGGCTTAGGTTCTGAGAAGGATTTTAACCATAAGCTTGAGGTAGTATAATAAATACTTTATACTGGAGTAAAAACTGGTTCAGATTCCCCCCTCCCCTCCCCAGTACAGTCCTCAGGGCCCCATGCAGCAAACCACAGGCATGCCGTCCATTTAATCAAGTTTCAACACCTCCTTTCCAAACACTAAACATCTGCAAGCTGTCCAGCCATACAACTTCATTAATCTTTTCACTATGTGTGAAATAACATTGGAATCTTGTTTTGGGATTAAGCAACGCAGGTCCCAGGTAATAAGGCCCTATCATGGCTTTGCAAGCCATTCGTCAGCCCGTGTGGTCCTGTCTGGGTAGGAATAGGTTAGATACAGATAATAAATGACTACTCTCACTGAGAAAGCCAGCATTCCCCTTCATTAGGGTTGTCACCAGACCAACACTGTGACATCTATCGTCCATCAAACAACATGTGCTGTTTCCCAGGCTGCTTCTGAAACCAGGAGAGGCCACACTCAGTAAAAATGCATAGGCCTACACCAAGATAATACTATTAATAATACTATAATATCAGTAGTACGCGTAATAACTTTTAGGTAAAGCCGAAAGCTATTGGTTGCTTTGTTCTCTGTTGTATAATAACACGTTATATAAAATCTTAAATATACCTTAGATAGACAGCTTCAACTTTTACTTTACTAATTTACCAACAGTGTTTAATTGTATTTTGCATGCATTTTGGTCATTTTCAAAACTATACCACATGGTAATGTACGTATATATTCTATATATTAGCTTATCATCGTTAAGAAATAATATACAGTGGTTCCTTGTATAATTCACTCAACATTTTACTATGTTGATGTAATATATCACCGTTATCTATATGAATTGTCTATATGAATTTGTCTCAGAACCATTATAAATGGTATATTGTACAAAAGTTGCTCTTATGACAAAAAAACCCACATTAGGTTGTCATCAGGCAAAAATATGAACAGACAACTTCTCCTTGGCCCCCTTAATAACAACACAACCTCTAATTAGAAAACTAAGATAGCCTGACAGATGCAAGCCATCACAATATTATGAGTTATAACTACGAGTGACATAATATAGCCAGCAATAGCCTCAACGCTCCACTACAGTGTTGTCTGAAGGAGGCAACTAAGCTACCCAAGAGGGCTGGCCATTTCCATCTTCAAATAAATCGTACAATGGCCATTTCCATCTTCAAATAAATCGTACAAACTATTTTTTTTACAACTTGTTTAAAATGTAATACAATAAACATATATTTATATTTATATTCATTATTCAGACTATGAATCACTCAACTTTCATTTAGAATGCCTTTACTGGATATGTGTCTCGGGTCTATTTGGCAAAGCTAACAGCATTTGGATTGAGCAGCAGAGTGGCAATGCCAGAGCGCTCTTAACAAACCCAACTATTTACTATCTAGTGGTGTGGGGTTATGAGGAAACGCGAGAGCATTTCATACCGTGGAAGGAACCATGATCTCCACGTGCCCATCCCCCTTCACACCAGCTTGTGATAATGCCAGGCCTCTCGACCTGGAATGACACTGTGTGGCCAAGGGAAACAGAGGATTCCCCCTCTTAGTGGTCTGGCCACTAATCCTGTCCCTACCTCCTGCACCTGTTCCTGATCTCGTCCTCAAGCCCCCTGCCTGTGCCCTGGCTCTCACCCCTGTTCCCGAACTTGCTCCCTGACATTACCCCACCTGGGGGCTTAAGGACGAAAAGGGGGGAGGGTCCGTCATTTACTAGAGCGGCAGTGACACGTACCATACAGGACAAAGACATTCAGACTATACAGCTGTCCCCATAAAGACAGCCAAAATGAAATCCATGGGAGGCATATAAGACCATTTGGATATGGATCCTCCCCACAGTGTGCACTTGTGAAGACACATGCACGCAGAGACACGCCTCCCTTTCTTCGCAGTCAGTGGGAGCCCCGTTAATTGGCCCCGTTTACTGGAAAATCCGTGGTGCTTCACAGATTAAGAGCTGCATGCCGACAGACACTGTTTGGGGAGCAGGCTCAGGAGGTCACAGGGTTAAGACTCATCCTTAAATCAGATCCCCCTCCAGCCACACTCACATTTAATCTGTCTTTGTTTCGATTCAACACGTCTTCACATCAACACACAAGTCTATCAAAGCTTCTGTAGACAGCAAACAGCTTCTTCCTTATTCAATAAAAGAATCAAGATCTCCATTTCCAGCACAGAGAATTATGGTAAATATTAATCAGCGCCTTTCTCATTTTGCAGTTGATCTTTCTATTTTATTTATTGATGATGTTTGACTAGTTCAATCTTGTTTTGTCGTTTGAAAGCAATGGACTCTGAAATGCTCAGAGTAAAACCAACTCAGTTCTCATCTGTTTTAAGTCATCTCGGACAGAGTATACAGGCTCCCATTGGATACATATAAACTTTATTAGAGTTAAATGAACATCAGGCATTTACTCTGTCCTAATTGACAAGTCAGGAAACTTTTGAGGAGTGGCATGATACCAGTGCGCATCCCAGCATCTGCTGCTCGTAATTTCCCACTCCATCCCAGAGGAACGTTCTTTACCTCATGCCAGGGAAAATGGAAAATTAAAAATGGAGTAATGATCAGAGGAAGGCGTAGTAGCATG
The DNA here is from genome assembly GCA_022702515.1 of Ilyophis sp. 1 JC-2022. Taxonomy (NCBI): domain Eukaryota; kingdom Metazoa; phylum Chordata; class Actinopteri; order Anguilliformes; family Synaphobranchidae; genus Ilyophis; species Ilyophis sp. 1 JC-2022. Next base: position 73,125,601 of record CM040400.1, read on the forward strand.
GCTTAGATTATAAAGAGCTAATGGATCTTGTGAATAATTCAATTGCACGGCTTCAATCCTTATTCCAGTCCAGTGGATTGAAAAGCAAAGACAAGCAAAGTCTTAACTCTTGCGAAGCCATGGTGCCCTTTCAAGAAGATTGGCTTGGAAATAGTCAGTGTCACTGAAAAGTTCCAGTCCTTTGTAATTGCATTCTCTTCTTTTGCCACAATACACCGTGCGTGGTCAACGGCAAACCCTCACTCTGCTGCTAGATATGTAGTAGATGTGGATGGATCACTTTAAGGGTTTCTTCTCCTGACTTATTTGTCCATAGAGTTCAAAATTAATGAGTCAGCCTTGTCTTTACTATTATTCTAAAATGTGGAAAATAGTCCAAAAAAACAAAACCCTTCTATGAGTACGTGTGTCGAAACCTTTGACTGGTTCTATATATGAATATGTGCACGCAAACAGGAGGCAAAAGATCAACATTCACCCTCTGGTGACACACACACACACACACACACACACACACCATGTATGTATTTTGAGTATAACGGTATGATTATACGAATAAACCAGTAGCGTCTTTGCTAAGGACCTTGATTAGTAGAATCAGGTGTGTTACTGCTTGGTTGGAACAAAGGCCTGCACCCACACCAGCCCTTACTGGATAAGATTGAGGCCCCCTGGCCTAAAAAAAAATCGAGAGGTGCGGTGCACTGGACGGCTTATTGGTTGCTGCGACTTTTCCAATCGAAGTAAGCGGTTAAGTCTGTTCAATATCACAGAGTTCAGTGCATTGCCCACTTGGGTGTCTGCATCTCTCATTATGTGTAAAATCAGGTCTGGACATTTTTGCTTGTTGATACCCCATTGCCCTGTCAAGAACCACTATAGGATTCTCATTGCTTGTGCAAAGTAATAAATAAAGGCAAATGTTACTTCTTTCTTTCCTCCGTTTCTTAATGTTTTTTTTATTTATTATTTTGGTTTACATTTCATTATGAGTCAGGTAGAGTTTGGACAAATGGTGATTGAATCCAGGGGTTAGTCACCAGGCCACCTGCACAGCTCATTATCAAGCCCCTGGAAAATTCAGTAAGGGCCACATTTGAGTCATTTGATCTTAGTCAGAGGGGAGGTGACGGTAATACTGGGAAGAGGGGGTAATGTTTCATTTTATTATTTTTTGTTTTGTTTTATGTTTGTATAGTGAAAAAATCCTCTTTTGGATGAACAGAGTTGTACAAAGCTGGTGATGACGGTATACATCATTCTGCTTCCAATGAAATGTATCAGTACCAGATCACATTATAGTGGTATGCTCTAAGTGTCCTCCTCTGTGGTTAGATCACTGGCTAATGTTGTGTCTTGAGGAGAGACACTGTATATGCTTACAGCTCCTGGCTACCTGACATTCCGCATAGTATACCTAGTTTCATGATACATGGATTGCATGCTGTTCTTAACTTCAACGATTTTAATCCGCCATTAATACTTCTAATTTAACTCTACCCACCATTATTTACTTTAAGAATTTTCTGAATTCATACCATTGCATATGTAGAATACAAAGTGATGCCTGCTTTAATATGTCATTAAAAAGTTGGGGAAATTCACAGTACTGTAGGACTGAGGCAGTTCAGGCATTAGCGTCTCCTCTTTCTTTGTAATTATTTCATATGAAAATGGGTTATGGGTGCTTCACATGAGCCTCTTATATTTATAAATGCCGCAATGAAAAAATAAAACCTCTCAGAAGACCATGTTAGGGAAACAATGGTTGAAGAATGGTATCTTGTTGCTGTTTATCACAGTTTGTTGACCCTGGTTGGCGATAAGACGAGCCACAAACCAATGTCATTTATCAAAAGCAAAGCTGGAAAATCAATTGTAACCCAGCATGAGATTCAACTGTTCCTAATCGCCTATGTTTATGGAGAGCACACATGGGTTCCTTTATCACTGACTGCGACAGACCCTCGAGTGTTTTATAATGATGCAAGCCTCTATATTATTTTATCTGTCAACCACCACAGTGGGCTCAGAAATTACAGTACCTGTTGGATATTTTGTTGTCTGTAGCACTGTATGTAAGGCGGATATGACAACATGAGTGTAAATTAAAATCCCTGCTGCTAGTCTCTCCCTCTCCCTCTCCCTCTCCCTCTCCCTCTCCCTCTCTCTCTCTCTCTCTCTCTCTCTCTCCCTCTCCCTTCCTCCCTCCCTCTTTGTTATGTGACTACTTCTGCAATACTATTCAAGGTGAAAATGCCAACACATCATAACAACTCTCCTAGAAAATTAAGCATTTAACAAAAATGCAGTATAGGAGCCCCTGGGCAGAACCGTGAATGTTCGGGGCAGACCACGGACACACAGACAAGGACATATATAGCACAGAGGCTGTCCCCTGATTCTACAGAAATACATTTAACAAATGATGCAATGCAATTATGCAGTGCCGAGGCTTAAACAAGGGAGAGCCAACAATGAGCGATTGTCTTTCAAAAACAATGAATGCACAAATTTAGAAAACTTGTAGATAATAATCTTTTTTAAATTTAGTTATACTGTTTATTTTTTTTTAAATACTCATATATATGAGAAAGATCAGTGAAAATACTGATTGCAAGGTAACCTGGTAACGCCAGGTATTTTGGTATTGTGAATACATCTGTTTTTATTTCCATATAGAATCTTAGGTAGGAATAATGAATATATATACAAACCAGGGGGCTCTCAGCAACCCCTACTGTGTCAATATTTCATCAGACTAATTTCTATGGCCTGTTTAAGTACTGGCAATAACAGAGGGCATTGCCCTTGTGTAGAGAGAGGAGTGGCTGCAGGGTTATGGTTTATCTGGTGAAAGGGACTCTGTCCAATGTTACTGACCAACATGTTACCTCTAGTTCATCGAGCTCCTTGGTTTTGCATTTGCCTTGAGAGTTGTTACAATGTAGCCTCTGGATCTAAACATGCTCAAGGCCTTGTATCACATAGCAGATGTGCAGAACATCAATTACAAAATATAACTCAATCATGCTGTCCTTTAGAACAGAGGGGGGTGAACCCCAATATATTGTATGAAATAATGTATTATAGGGTATTGTATTTGTAGGTAATGTGTAAAGTTATTATAGGTTTATAAACGGTTGTTTCTTATTTAACAAACATTTGACTCTCCAGCACTGTCACCTCTCCTGAGTTTGGTACCTCTGTATTTCAAATACAAAATGTATTATTAAAAAATGGCTGGTAATTAATATCCGCAGTGTAATTATTGATAATTACCATTTTTAGGTTTATACAGTATGGTAAAGTTTCTGCAATTTCTTTTCAAAAGTGCTTTTTGCTCATGTAAATGTTGCATTTTTATAAAGATATAATATCTGTATACCTATATGTATTCTTTTTCTCTGATAGTAATAAATAAGACAAATGTAGACCATTCTTGGCCCATCTATGAACATACATTATAAAAAATTAATATGTGCATGCTGATATCCTAGCTGTTCTTTTAGGTACTTGTGTGATCCAAAACTTGCATATGACATGTTTTTAAAAATATGATGTGGGGATAAAAAACAAGAACTGGTTCATTAAATGGAAAACATGTTACTGTTAACGTTTCTTTATGGTTTCGGTTTTTTTCCAGTTAATTCCATGATGATGTGTTACATGTGGTCACATTGGTGAAGGCAGGATGCTGTTAAACTGGAAAATCACTCTAACACTCTAATCTCTTGGGGAAAAACTGTAGCATTGAAAGGTACTGATCTGTCTCAGATCATAGTTATTATTGCTGTATGCTTTCTCCAAACCCTTCACATGTTCATACTCATTTTGTCACATCCCAGACACCATGTACACGCACTGATATTTGTATCTGACTAATATGTTTAATGCCTAATTTATAAAATCTAATAAATGGACACAACTGTATCTCCTACATCAATATGGGATGATAAGCTGTATATCTGAAGGTTTCTGGAACTTGGGTAAAAGTTCATTTTAAACAAGTGTGCCAATCTATTTTCTTAATGAAATGAGTGCTCAGTGCAGAAATTAGTTCCTCGTGTTGCATTCTGATTGTTTTATGGGGAGGGGAAAGAATGTACCTATCCAAAACCAGCTTTATGGATTTATATGGGTTTGCCATGAAAAAAAATGTAGCTATAATAGTAAGATTTCCCTCAGCTATAACAATTTCTTCAATTTTATGATTGTATGTGCCTGGCTAAAAAACATGTGAATGTATAGAGATGGAAGGGTTAGACTTGAGTCTGTATTCATTAGGATGTTCATTTTCAATGAACATCATGATATGCAGATATTTCCCATTTTAAAATGCTAAAAAGTATTACAAATGAACTACGATAAATAATATTTGTAACAAGAGCACCTTGTTTCTGTTCCCATTTTGTTAGCCTCCCATCACATCCTGAAAAAAAACATCCACTGAGTTTTAAACCATTTGCATATCTAATACTGTATGTTCCTTCACTGAACTATGTGTAGGTGCTAAATCCACATTTGGAAAGACAGCACAAGTGACTTTAACCAAAGCTACCTTATCCAACCGAAAAGCACCCTTAGCAGAGCTACAAACACAAAAAAAACTATTCACAATGGCTAACCATTTTCACCAGCTGCCCTACAGGGTACAAATGTCTCCTAACAGAAACACAAAAGCTATAAAGCTTTACGAACCCTGAGTCAGTGTTCCTGAAAGGGAGGCCAACTATCTCTTAATGAGTCACCTGCAGAGCATTCTCCTCTTCCCATAATGCATCGCTCCATTCTACATCCTTTGCAAGCTCCCCTCTCCCCCGCTGTGCCTTCTGAGTGGACACACAGCATCACAGATTCGGGAAGTGCTCCATTTAAATGCAAACACTTATCAGAATGGCCATAAAGGCGTGGAGAGGCCAGTATTGCCTGAGTCATTTGCTCAGGTTTTTGTTTACCTTAGCTCTCAGCAGTCGGGGGTGGCGTCTGAGTTTGCTCCACACAGCTGTGTGTAGAGGCCCCCGAGTGACAGTGGGGAAACAGCTCAACACGGTGCCAGCTCCAGCGCTTCACTTCAAGCTAATTTGCACATGCGAAAGAAGCCGCGAGTGAGCATCAGAGCCTGCTGAACAGACGGATAATGGCTGGAATCAGTGGTCTTTCGCAGAAAGGGAGAGCCGTTATCTCGTAGACAGAGAATGTACACTGTCTCCGAGTCATCAGGCCTGGAAGTAAAGCAAACAGGAACCAATGTTGAATATGTTTGCTTTTTGCACTTCGTTGGCACTTTGTGACTGCTATGGATGCTGATAAGCATAGGCAGAAAACAGCTCACAGAAAATATTAAATATACCATTCAATGAAAATTAAGATGACTAAGGTCTGCTTTTTGTCTGTACACCTCACTATTTGGCACAAACCTTTTCTGCTTGTTTTTCAGAAAGCCTACTAGCCAACTTGGTTGATTTCAGTTCACTGATGCTGGCAGCTTTTCTTTTCTTAGTAACTGTAAAGCATTTTAGCAGTTGATATACCTCTTACTCATTTATCATCAAAACTAAGATCCTCTATTGAAGAGATCTACACTTTCACATGTACTTTTCACATATACAGTACTTGTTTATGGATCTATTACAGAGCTATGGACATCATAGTAAGTGTCACTGTTAGCACACAGAAAATGAACCAACCTTTCCAAAAACTCTGATAGAAAAAATGTAATGCATATTCTCAGGGACAGCACTATGTCACAGATGAAGAGAAACATTGGCCAAATTTTTCTTGCAGTGGTTTATCTTTAGGAGTATGAGAGATTCACACTGCAATCCAATTTAAGAATAAAAATGGACATATCACATTGTTCTTTCTGTTTAACAGACGGTCAATCTTAAGGGTGATGGCTTAAGGTACCATATTTTCATTACGGATGGCATCTCTCCATTTGCGAGCACAATCAGACGCACGTGCGCACGCTCATACTCATGAGCGTGCTTACACATACACGTACAGTTGCATAGGCTCATGCCTGGGAGGTGTAAGCTGTGATGAGTTTTTATCACTCGTTTGATCGATTGTTCCGATGTTTCCGTTCCACCACCCATGCTTTCTGTCTTAATGTCTTAATGTTCCGCTGGGCTTTCCCACACACGGCTGATGGTTGGGAAGATATTAATGTGTGATTAGGGGCACAAAGAGCCGTGTTTACGAGAATCAGAGTTAACATCGAATGAGTGGAATTCCTGTACAGTCCCCTGCAATGCAATTTGCTTTATCAGATGAGTGTGAGCGCATTCGCTGTGAATTATTGCTCTGTGACTGTCACTGTGCTGGCTTGTGGAAAATTAAGAGTGAATGTGCTTTGGGGAATATTTTTTATAAAAGACTATTATGAGGGGGAGATTATCCAAAGCAACACTTTGTGCCTAAAAATGCCTAAATGCTGTCACTGCAAAGCATAATTACAGTACTATAATGGATTGCCATAAAAATCTGTGCAAAGAATGCCTTAGAAAAAATTTACAGGTATTGTTAGTGAACATGTGCATGTGATAAGTGCTGAAAATGTGTAATAAGTAGTTTTAATTAAACGAGAGATGGTAAAGGATACAGTTAATCCTATTGGTCTCACAAAGCTGCAATTAAATACAAAATATGCTAATTACTTTTGAAGTTATGTCTACTGGCATTCGTCCCCTCCCTTCCAAGGTAAAGAGGATTCATTTGTTAGAGTGACCATATATTATATTTTAACAAAAAGGACAGTGGCAGTATCAAACTGATCTTGGGTCAGTTTGATATGAAGGATCTTGGGTCAGTTTGATGTGGAGGATCTTGAGTCAGTTTGATATGAAGGATCTTGGGTCAGTTTGATATGAAGGATCTTGGGTCAGTTTGATGTGGAGGATCTTGAGTCAGTTTGATATGGAGGATCTTGGGTCAGTTTGATATGGAGGATCTTGGGTCAGTTTGATACGGAGGATCTTGGGTCAGTTTGATGTGGAAGATCTTGGGTCAGTTTGATACGGAGGATCTTGGGTCAGTTTGATATGGAGGATCTTGAGTCAGTTTGATATGGAAGATCTTGGGTCAGTTTGATATGGAAGATCTTGGGTCAGTTTGATATGAAGGATCTTGGGTCAGTTTGATACGGAGGATCTTGAGTCAGTTTGATATGGAAAATTTTGGGTCAGTTTGATACGGAGGATCTTGGGTCAGTTTGATGTGGAGGATCTTGGGTCAGTTTGATGTGGAGGATCTTGGGTCAGTTTGATGTGGAGGATCTTGGGTCTGACCTCCTAATACAGGGGGGGGGGGGGGCCTGGACCCCTTTCATGATTTTCATTGATTTGCTGGCCAGTCTATTTTCATTTGTTTGATATTTTGTTTAATTTTAAAATAAAATATACGATAACAAGCTGCACGACCAGGGGGGTATTTCACAAGGCAGAGGGGTATACTACGAAGGAAGTTTAACATACCCAAGGTTTGTTTGCGTTAGCTGGCTTCACAAAGCCTAACCACCGTGATCTAGCTTAACCTGTACTACGAACGTGGTTATCAACTTTCTAAGTGAACACAGGCTTTATTAATCCAGCTCTGTGGGCATTCCCATTAAAGAGGCGGTATCAGCAACAATGAGCCTATAGTGGTGCAGTATGGGCTGTACTAGAGCAGTGTATTTCTCTCCTGTGGGGAAAAAGAATGACACGGCTAATGAACGGATGAGTAGAACATGAAACAACACTGTTGCCTCCAACAAAGCCAGGGAGGAAGTCAAAAATGCTCATCGTGTAGGTTAAATTCGCTAGTTCATAATTTATTTACCTTACCACTCGGAACAAATTAATCTATACTTATTTCTAATGTGGCAACTGTACATTCTAGAGCTCCTAAACATTAAACTTGACAAAGTATGTTTAAAATCTTGCTAAAGCAATCACACCAGTTTATTCATAAACTCAAGATATTCATACACTTGAGGGAAAATTCATACACTTTTTGCCGGTCTCAAGCCCCTAACCTTTTTCCAGAACTCTCTACGGAATCCTATGGAATGAAGACGCCTTTTTCCAAAGCCAAGGAGTTGATTGGTCAGAAGGCGGTGCTTTTATATGTTTCAATCCTGAACATAACCTGCCCCGGAACAGGTTAGCCGTGCATAGTAAGTTGTCATGGCAATATACGCAAGAATAAAAGTAAGTTGGCTTTGTGGTACAGAAAACCCCAGGGTTGAAGCTACAGTTAGCTCGCTAACCCTTTATTACCGCTTCGTAGTACACCCGTCTGGATGAAGGATTCAGTAAATATTTGGCGCAGTAAAAGATTTGTATAAAGCCAAAGTTGTGTTTTTATTGAAGGGAGAGCAAATCAAAGATATAACACGCAATTATGACTAATTTTTAAGATTAAATAGCTATAATCTATATAAAAAGATAATTTCAGGATGTAGTCTAGCCTACGCGAAAGCACCATATTGCCACTGACCTGAATAGATTCGATTGCCAGATACTAATCGCTGCTCACTCCAACTACTTTACGTGGTGTCACAATTACATTTCTTTTCAACCTTTTCATGATGGTCTTTGTAGAGTATCAGCTAATCATCACCACATGTTCAATACAACCAACGACTATAACGTCATTATCAAATCGGACCAAGTAAAATCATGCATCGATTCTTAGTCTTATATGTATTATGGGTATAACTGGGTTGGAAATATGACTGTAAACCCCTTAGTTGGTAGGAGTTTCTCCATTATAGCCCGAAACAAATCTTGCTTGAGGCCCTTCAAAGGCTAGGACCAGCACTGCCACAGGTTACAATGTTGTATGGGAACACCTTTACAATCACACTGTGATTTTCCATTTTGTAGATCAAGTGTAATAGCTTTTTATTATGAAAGCATATCCACGCCACAATTCTAATAAAAATGCGAATTGGTGATTGCATTTAATTTGCATTCGATGTGCGCAAAAACTATGACATAATTAAAATTAAAATTCAAAAGGCCTCTTTGCATTTAAATTTTTAAGTTAATGTATGCACTTTATCTTTATGCACTTAGCCTGGTAACCATATGAGTTCTGTGGTTTGAACAGGTCGTAGAGGGTGAGAAAAATTTAATGTGAAATGAATTTGCATTAACATTTTCAAATTGTCAGATAAAGTGCGTACATTAACTTGAAAATGAAAACGCAAAGTGACCTTTTGCATTTTCATTTGAATCATGTCATGGTTTTTGCACACATCTAATGCAAATTAAATGCAATTGCCGATTCGCATTTTCATTAGAATTTTGGCGCGGATATGCCTCCATATTTTATAGCCCTAGTTGAACATTTGCATTCTCACAATATTCTCACACATATGCAATTAATTAATATTCATTGGTAGCATGCAATAAATATTTTGGAATGTAAACACGTGCAGTGCATTTAGCAAATTGTGATTCAATTATGATTAAAGATCACATCAAGCAATCAGTGAATTTTTTAAATAAATAACTGAATTCCATCAAATGGCGCACTGACAGAGAATTATGACAGACTTGTTTGAGGCAATTGAATGAAGCCGGCTTAATTGATAGCATGGTCACAACTATATGCAAACTTCATTGCACACATGGGGCACAGATCTTTGGGATATAACTATTGTCATAATTAATCTGGACATTTCAGTATAGTTGTATTGTTTGGAGGTTGAGTTGAGGATGGGGAATGTTTCAAACTCAAAAGTGCGTCAGTCTGTATCAAATTGATTTCAGTGCCATGCAATCGGTTTCCATAAGCTTATATCCAGATGTGATATATGCACATCTGGATATAAGTGGTGCATGTGTACCAGTCAATTGAATACCTAATTCTGTGAAATTGATATCGCCCACATTGCATGCTGCTGATCTTGCTATGAGCTCTCAGCATGGGACACAGGAGGCATATTGTCACTTTGAGGAGTAACTAAAAGCCTGGAAAGCAATTATACAATTTTGTATTATTATTTACTGTTCATTCTGTAATTATTTATTAATAATGACACAAATGCTGTAGCCATTGCTTTAGCCAATCATATGCTCTCCAACTTGTCAGGAAAGACAAACTGAAAGAAAATTATATTCTCCAAGGCGGTAAGGCACTGCAAAATTCTCTAAGTGCCAGTCATTTTGCAAAAATGCATGTTTATCTTGGCATAACAAGCCCTGAGTCACTTGTATTAAACTGTTATTTTGTGGGGACTGTGTCGTGATTTTCGAGGTCTTTCTCAAATCCTCAGACCTGATTTCTGCTTGAGGGGAGAGGAGCATCGTAGTCACATAAGGCTGCTATGGCTTGAGGTAGAGGATTTTAGCTGTGGCCTGCCTATGTGGATTCAGTAGCTCTTGCCTGTCCTCCAAATATGTTTCCTCGCCAGAGAAGGCAACCTCATCCAGGGGCCTCCTGGGCTTGTACAGCAGAGGTGACTCCCCTGACTGCAACCTTGAGGTGAAAACTCTGGGACACTGGTATTCTGTAGTGCAATTGACAATTTGAGTTCCGAGGTTCTTGTCTTTGTAGGAAAGGTGGTAGAGTCCCCTACCACATAAAGGAGTTGTAATTTAAATTAAATGGTGATACATTCATATAATATCAATATGCATGAATATACGCAGAATATACACGTTTTAAGAGCATAATTAATCCTTCAACCAGGCTGGTGTTTTTTTAGTTTGTCAAAACATCAACATACACAAATATTAATTTCAAGAAAAAAATCCAAACATATTACTTAAAACATTTACTCAGTCATAGTTATTAAAAATAATCTCTGGAGCAACATGGTTTTGTATCTGGCTGTGAGGTTTGAATTTCACCAGGGGACTAGTTTAATGGGGAGTGACTCAGTGTGTGTGGGAAAGGATAGAAGAAAAGGAGAACTTAGAAAAGGATTTGCGAGAAATTTAAATGTCTCACATCTTGCTTTACCTATAACTCACTATCTCTATCTCACTCTCTAGTAAATTCCATTCAGTTATTTCCAGTTCATTAGAAATTTGTCTGAATATCAGCAGAAATCACATACTGTTTTTTGTTGAACAATAATGTGTAATGTGGAGGAAGTGAGTGTTAAAGGGGTTGTAGTTACAAAACCAGTGGGATTTTTACATAGGCTCTGTAAGGAAAGTGTCGGGTTCGGAGGACCAGACGTGACAAAAAGAGAATCTACAAGTGAATCACCGTAGTGATAGCACCACAAAAGCGGAATAATCCGCACGAGAAGTGGGAAAAATAAAGGAATGGGAAAAAGACTCCCAGCGTAAGCCAAATGAAAACAACCCACAAAAGGTGGGCGAAACTCGAGAATCGAGTAGAGCAAAGAAGGAGAGAAATACCTCTCGCTTGCAATATGAGAGAGCGCACTAAACAGAGGTAATGAAACAACAGAGAAAATAATAGCAACCCAGAATAATAGGGCGAAACTCGAGAGTCGAGTAGAGCAATGACAGAGAGAAATACCTCTCGCTCGCAATATGAGAGAGCGCACTTAAACAGAGGTAGGAAAGAAAATCTGTCAGAGACAGAACAGAAAGCAAAACCAAAGCGAGGAACAGAAAATGCAAAAGAGACGGCAAATCCAACAAGGAACTCTAATGCAAAATAAAGCAAGTCTCACGTTACTTTTGAGCAGAGCTGAAAAGTGAAGTGGTCGCTTATATGATCCTATACCATACCGGCTTCGAGGCAAAGTGGCTAAACAAAACCAACATAGAAGCGCCGGAAGACGGAAGTCCGAGGCTTAAATAACTGGCAGGTAAATTCAGAGCAGGAGCGGCGACTGAGTGCCGGAAAAAAATAAAAACCTAGAGCAAAGCGGGAAAAGAATAAAGAAACAAACCTACAACAGGAGAAGGGGAAGACACGTGATGAGCAGTCCCCCAAACTGTGGTTTTGACACGTCATGTTCTGCTGAGGCGTTGTGCTCTGCCTCTTCAATGTAACTAGTAGGGCTCATGTTCACTTAAAAGCTTAGAGGAAAAAAGGAATACAAATATTTTTATTTTGCCATATAAATATTCCACCTTTATCTAAAACAACTCTTTAACACTGTTGTCATGAATATCATGATTTTATTTGATTTTAACTGTTGTATGCTCCGTGCTAGGTAATGTGTATGAACTGAGCCAATAAAGAGAGTCAGATGGTCTTTGTTGAGTTGAGTGTTTCATAATGCCATCTGGAGTTTACCTTGGCCTTCCGAGTCCAGTTATAGACCACAATGCTATAGACAAGCACTTTGGGTCTTTCCTTGTCATTGTTTAACCATTATTCCTGCATTTCCACTGTATGCACCACATTACCATACATGAGTTAAAAGCATTCTTTTAAAATATATTTTATTATTTTGCAAGGGCTCAGTTAGAAAGAAGCAGTATTTATCATGAAATGTTGACCCCGTTGTGTGAAATGTTACCTGCATTGTGGTCGCTTTGTTCTTTCAAGGCACAACTACTGCCACACCATGGTACAAATAAAAAGTCTTAATTCATTGGCACCTTAAAGATATTTCACACATTTTACCATATTAACCCACACCTTCACAACAACCATTTTCAAATGTATTAATCAATGAACATCAAATGAACAACAAATCTTAACCCCACACATTTAACGTTTAATTCCTTTTTATATCCTTCATCTAATCCAAGGAGAGTTTTGTCTGGGCATTCTTTGTTTTTATTAGGTGAAAATAATTCTGTGCATGAAGTCCATTTAGAAGATGAAAACATGATTACTTCATAGTGACTGCACAAGTCCTTCTGAGTTGCATTGTGGTCCTGCTTGGGTTCTGTACTGAGTTAAGTACATTTCCTCCCAACACTCAGTCCCTCTTCCTTCCCCCACAATAATCACACATACACATGCACTCACAAGCATGGATATTCACACACAGACCTGTGTACAATCTGTAAACGTGTGCGCGCACACACAATCAATCATGGGCAGTAATATGACAGTCAATCAGAGAAAGTTTCTTACTTCTTACTGCAGAACAGACTTACGTGTACGTGAGTCTACAGCAGGTTACTGCAGAAGTCCTCTCAGTGTTTTGGAAACGGTTTTTACTGGAAGCAGCGCCAGCTTCCAGTCTCAGCCGTCTCCATAATCTGTGGCAAGTAAATAATGAAGGCCTCCCATTGCGCTGAATGCACAATGACACACGTTAAGCGCCATAACAATCAACTAGACGTTAGAGCTTTTGTCGTCTTGTCTTTAAGGATCTGAGGAAGCTTAGCGTTGGGTACTCCTTAAACGGGGCAAATTAACAACAGTTGGCGAGACTTGAGGCCAACACAGAGAAAGTTTCCTTAATGATGAACTTTGCGGTTGTTTCTTCTTCAAAGATTATTAGCTTGGTTTCTTGCTTGAAATGTTTCCATTATCTAACTGTCAAGTGATGACTTCATCTGCGCAACCCACACAGGCCTTTCCATGTTTTTCATGCTTCTTTTACTGTGCCTAGCCATGGGCTGCAAGTGTATCCTTATTGATGGTGTGTAAATTGTGAAAATTATCAATAATTTTGGAAATTAAACCCTTAAGTAGCACCGGCTGGATGTGATTTTGTTTATTTGCAATCATTGTGTTTTTTTACGGTGACGTTTTTTAATAATCTGGTCACATAATATACTGTTGTACAGAGAAGTGTTCAATTACTCACAATTATACAGTGGGGATGGAAAGTATTCATGCAGTGTTTTTTTGGCACTGTACTCCAGAACATTGGATTGGAAATGGAACAGTGACTATGTGGTTAAAGTGCAGGCTTTCAGCTTTAATTTGAGGGTTTTTACATCCATATCGGGTGAACCGTGTAGCAATTGTAGCCCTTTTTATACACAGTCCCCCCCCCCCCCATTTTCGGGGATGAAAAGTAATTGGACAAATGAACATAAACTTAAATAAAGTCATCATATTTAATATTTGGTTGCATATCCTTTGCATACTATGGCTTTCTGTTGTCTGTGACCCAACAACATCAATAGACGCTTGACAGCACAATCTCATAGCAGCTAGCTAGCTAGCTATTTTCACCTGAGATGATTGGCTCGCTAGATCGATTGTTTTTTGCAAACAAATCAAATAGATAACAGTAAACATATTATAGTGAGCTAAATAACAACATAATCTACTTAACGGACTGTCAGTAAAGTTTGTGTAGTTGTCCATTCATTCCAAAGGGTTAACAACATTGATAACAGGGACTCCCCTGTCTAGGTAATTGGTTATGTTAAAATAGCTACGAAAGTGTCTGCTTCATAGGTCTGCTCTCGAGTGCTAGCTGGATCCATACACATGCAGTTCAGTAACCATAGAAGTCCAAACTACTTTACAGTCCAGCTCCTTGTAGGCTATGCATACGTTGACCAACCAGAATCTATTGCAGACTCCACGATGAGTAAAACAACTCGACTATAACTTTGTTATCGAATCACGCATTGATTCTTATTCTTATATGCAGGACAGGTTTGAAAATATGACTGTAAACCCCTTACTTTGGTTCAAAAGGCCAGGGGTTTTTTCCATTATAGCCTGTATGTATATAGTTCCTATATAGGCCAACACCTTTGGCATTTAAACTGCCATCCATGTTCACTTTCCTTCCTCTGACTCTCCCCATATTAGAGGAAATTTTATAAACGTATCAATGAGAAACACAATTGTATGATTAGTCACTTGACTGTGCTGTTGAAGTGCCGATGGGGACCCCTGGAGGATAACCATTGAATTACAAGTTTAAATCCTTGCAGGTCACATGGTCAAACTGTTGGTCCTAATTATATGCAATTCGATCTTGTTTTAACTACTGCCGAACAAAATTTTGTTGGCATACAATATATTCAGTGCTAATGCAGAAATATTATTAGTTATCAAATTTTAACATTTAATTTGTTGGAAGTGGGCTGGCCCATCCACAATTATCAAGTGATAGTGCGGCCTTTTTCTCATGCTTTTACCTTATTCTTGGTAGTTGGGAATATATACAGTGAGCACCATAATTCATTGGACAGTGACACATTTTTTGTTATTTTGGTTCTGTACTCTAGCACTTTGAGTTTGAAAGGATACAATGACAGTGAGGTTGAAGTGCAGCTTTAATTTGAGGGTATTTCCATCCATATCGGATGAATTATTTTAGAAATTATAGAACCTTTTGTACATAGAAATAGATTTTATAAATACTTAAAATTATGAAAATATTGAGAAAGTCTGACTTTTAAAATCTGTGTTTGCAAAGGATGAATGTTTAAAATTACAGAACCATTTATATAGTATGGCCTGATGTACAACCTTTTTTTATACAAAATCCCAGAAATTTTAACTGAACTGTCCATCTGTGATGAGGCGTAAAACCAAACCTACTGGTCACCTTTGGCATAAAAAATGGAATGCTGCCGCCAAATTATAAGCAAACAGTTTTAGACCACTTAGACTTATGATACTGAAGGGTAACTATTGCTGATTACATTACGTAGGACCTCTCAACTTTCAAAACATTCAATACCTCAAAACTACATCCATCTCACTTGACTGTGTGTACTGCAAGTGGAAACTGCCAGAGGGAACAGGCAGCGAGCGGGATGCTGAAGAGCGAGGATCGAGAGATTGTGGAAAATCAAAACCAGTTGGCACACGACCTGTAAATCGTTCAGTTTTCTGCTGCTTCTGGAAGGCCTCCAGAGGCCTTGGAGAACATTATATTTGTGTGGGGGATTACAATATGTGTGGTGGATTGTCGATTCTGTGCACCTTAACCTTAACATCACTGCATAACCCAAACACTACTTACACAGTGGCCTACAGTATTAAAAATTTATAAACTTAATTTCCGACAAAGCAAAAACATCTTAATATGTCTTCATGAAAAGGTCAGATTGGCTGACCTTCTTGTGCTACAAAAAAAGTGCTTTGCATGCTGGTAAAAATCATTTAAGAACTGAAGCGGGCTTGAACTAGTAAACCTCATATTTGTTAATTGGGATAAATTTAATGATTAAAGAAATCATGCACAGATGTGATAATACGCATTACATGAATATCACATGTATTGTCAAAGTATTGATGGAGCAGGAGCCCTCTAGTGGTGGGCGGAGGCAAAGCAGGAATAATAAATGTTGGATGTCCAAGACAAGTAGGTGCTGAAGTACATGAAACACCACCCCCCGTGGATAAAGAAGCAGCCTCCATGTTGAATAAGCCGTCCACCCTTCTGAGGACAGCTAATGAAAACACGGGTATGGCCCACATTGTAAGAGCTCTGAATTACGCTTATTTAGCGGGAGACGTTTTACATCATTTACTATGACTGTGCGCACCACAGCTTCACACCATTTGTCACAGTGGAAGTGTGTCACTCCACCCAAGCGAGCCTCGGTGACACGGAGGGGGAATCTCTCAAAGAAAAGCGAAAAACAAGAATTCATCAGCAGGGCCATTTCAAAGAATCTGGTGCAAAACGTACATACGTCTTCTCCGCGCTAATACCTTATGTCTTAAAGGGCGCCCTAATGTAGGAATGACTGAAACTTTGTAGGAGTTGGCAAGAAAAAAAAACATCAAAGTGAACAAATAACTCTCTGAAGTGTTTCACCCCCTGTAACGCGTTTACAGATCGGCCATTGTATCATCATCAGGTTGTAGCACTTAAAGTCTCTGATGTTTTGCCCAATAGTAATGCTCATGCGGTGTGATTAGTCCTCTTTTCCCCATTATTGCCTAAAGTCAGTTCTTCGAGCATTTGGGTAGACTGATCTACTTACTTCAAAAGCTTTTAAAGAGATAATGAATAACAGTTTTCAGGCCAAAGTGACCAGTATACAGCGTTTGGGGAATTGGGGAAACCACAGCAAGACTCAGCTGCTTATGGCTCCCCCCAGGGTGCTGAGCTGAATAAAACGATACAACAGAATCAGAACGAGATAGCGATAGAAGGTACTTTTCCATAGTCAAAAAATGCTTTTATCAAGACCTTGAAATAAAAAAAAGAGTAGATCTGAGAAGAACTGCAACACACAGCTGTACACCACACACACTTTGTAAGAGAATTCTTAGTTAGATGGGGACTAAATTAATTAATGACTGGGCAAAGCTGTTAATTCGTGAAGAGCTAAAGTGCAGGCCCCTTGCAAAAAAAATGGGGCAGATAAGGTGGTGATCTCATTTTGTATCATCCTTTAAATTGCTTGACCTTCAGAGCTTAACTCCGGAAATGACTTCACCCCTATAGCAGTTTTCAAAGTCACGAATGCCCTTGATTTCAAATGCAGAGTAAGTGTCTATTGCTCACATATGCATGCAGAATTCCACATTTATGGGCAGTGCAAAGCCATTTTGATTCTAATGCATCGCACAAATCACAAACAGTTCTTAAGCGTGTCCTTAAACCGCCACACGTCAAACAGCAAACCGTGGGTCACGGATATGAGGCCCAGCAAGGGTATACAGTGATAGACATTAAGTGGGTTCATGTCTTTTCTTTCTAATGCTACGCTCTCTGCAGCTCTCGTCCATAGAGTCCCATTAGTTTGAGTCCTAGTCCTCTACTGTTCCCCAGGGGTCTGTATGACCTCTCTGCCTTAGCTTAGCCTCGCTCTGTTCTACTTACTTCACACATTACCATTAATGACCCACCATGAGAAGGGACACTGCCCAGTTACAATGTGCATGTTAGTGGGGGCGAATGGGAGGGGCTGAGGTGGATAGTGAAATACATGTGAAAAAATGTGTATAGCGTACATAATACATTCCATTTACATTAACACCAAATGGAATGCTACAGTTACTGTGCAAACACTAAACTAGTTACTGTACAGTGTACTGTTGTCGTTGTATTAAAAAAACATTTTGAATTCATATTTTAACATATTTAAAGCCTGCTCTAGAGGGGTGTGTCACAGTAAGTGTGTTTGCTCGTGAATTCAGTGCATGGGCTCACATATTCTGGGAACCTTTGCTCTAGGCTCTAGACAGTCTTGCATGCACTGTTCCAGCCGGGTGCAGTTCAAATGGATTCTACTGCCATCAGCCTTTCTCGTCCAACAAAATGTTCAGCTTTCTCTAAATCTGTTCAATTTAACTCTTTACCTTCCTTTTCATAACCATTCTCTAATTCTAAAACATCATAGTGTGATAAACACTCCTAACAGATAAACTGCTTTCAAAAATTCAGTAAACTATATCAGTCTGTACTCCGAGGATCGGGGTTCGCGCCCCGGTCCTGCCATATCCGAGCGTGGCCGGTGCCCTGTGGTGGAAGCAATTGCAAGCCTTCCGGGTGGGGGGGGGGGGGGGAGAGAGAGAAGAACGCGCACAGGACCAGGGAGGAGAGTCACGGTCAGGAGGAGGAGGAGGAGCTGCACCCTGTAGCGTGACGTGGCCCTCCCCTAGTTGACGGGGATTGTGGTTGTGTTGTTCTGGTTGTTTTGTTTGTTAGGGGGGGGGGGGGGGGGGGAATTGGTCAATTTATTGGTGGGGCTAAAAAAAAAAAAAAAAAAAAAAAAAAAAAAAAAAAAAAAAAAAAAAAAAAAAAATATATCAGTCTTCAAGAAATGGTGGTTTAATTGTGCACACACTTTAAGTCAATTATATAATGAAGTATATATAGACATATATATAAAAATATATAAAACTTTGATGAATTATATACTGCATATTTCAATGGAATCCTGAGGGGCTTCAGTTGTAGTATGAATGAAGGATATTTGGAGAAATGTCTGATGACTTATTGGCTTTACAATAACTGCTGTTGGGAATTTGGGGGTTTGTTTCATGTAACTCCAAAGCTCTGTTATGTTGTGGAGGGCATTTTTCTGGCATGGTTTGGGTCCACTTGTCCCCTTAGAGGGAAGGGTCACTGCAAATCAAAACAAAGTTATTCTGAGTGATCACCTTTATCCTATTATGAAACATTTCTATCCTGATGGGAGTGGTCCCTTCCAGAATGACAATGCCCCCATCCACAGGGTACGAGGGGTCACTGAATGGTTTGATGAGTATGAAAATTATGTGCATCATATGCTATGGCCTTTGCAGTCACCAGATCTCAACCCAATTGAACACCTATAGGAGATTTTGGACCGATGTGTTAGACAGCGCTCTCCACCACCATCATCAAAACACCAAATGAGGGAATATTTTTGGAAGAATGGTGTTCCATCCCTCCAGTAGAGTTCCAGAGACTAGAATCTATGCTAGACTAGCGGTATAATCTATGCCAAGGCGCATTGAAACTGGCGGTTTGTGGTGGCCCAACACCTTACTAAGACACTTTATGTTGGTTTTTCCTTTAATTTGTCATCCGTCTTTATTTACAACCTCTAGAGTTGTCCCTTTAAAGTTTTGATTGAGAGGTTTTAAGATATTTTATCTGTTTTGGACAGGTGGGGAGGGGATATATGGCAGCTATAACCTGTGTGCCCCGCTCTCCCACCACATGCAGCCATGGCTCCCTCTCCACTCCAACATCCTCTCAATCATTCAGTCAGTCTCCTGAGTTATGACACAGCCACCTGTAGTTTCTACTCTCAACTCCGGCAAACACTGCATCACAGAATGGTGCCGCCCTGGTGAAAGTAACAGAAGAGAAGAGAAGAGTGGTAAGAAGTCCAACAGCATCATCAATCAACACTGAAAAGTAATATTAACTCCTATTAAAGTCAATCTTGGCAACAGAAGAGGATGTCCTTGCTGTCTTTGATAACATAAAAAAGAACAAACTTCAGGGTGCAACTTCAATTATACAGCAATACAAGTGAATTTACTGATTTAATTTTTTTATTGTCCTCTTTAATACATTTCTTGTTTATTATTACTTTTTGATGCACAAAATCTGGCAGTGTGTTCAAAAATAACATACTAGTAATACTCATTTGTTGTATCACTAAGACCACTTGGTCATTGTTTATTCTTTGCCACCTGTCATGTTTTCCAGAACCTGCTAAGTTATATTATTTAGAACATAAAATGCCTGATAAATACAGTGTTTGTCCCATAATCTAATTAGCACTCAATAAAGGCTGATAGATATAAAGTTTCACTTTAATCTTTCTTTAATGGGCCTCAAATTTCTCTGAGATATTAAAAGCTAGTCTCACTGATATCTGTGCAATCTTTACAGTAAACTAATTTTCTATACAACAAAACAAGCAGAGTGGCTAAATGTTGCACGCAAGCCTTACCGTGTTACAGTATTATGCACACATTTTATCCCTTTAACCCCTTCTTTAACCACCTTTTTTGAACACAAACCAGAAAATAAAATGGTTACTGTTCTAGAACCCCTTTGACAACAGGCATAATCCTGATCTCTTCTGTAAGGTAATTCTTGGGACATTGTTTTACAAGAGTTATTCAAGTATTAATAAAACAAAGTAACAGAAGCTCAAACACAGTGGAATTTTTCTGACACGTTATTCGTGTCACCTGTGGATGTTGTCTGTGGATTTCCTTTGAACACATAGAACGTACGGAGACGTTGTTTTGATTGAGCCTGTTTTTTGTCATTGTCATGGTTTCTCAGCCTGCTCTTCTCTTGTTGGCCACTTCCCTGTGGAGCGCTCTTGTAGCGTCTCTTTCTTTTGTTTTCATTGTCCGTTCCGTGTTTTGGTTTTCCTTGCTGCTCAGTGTTTTCACCTGTGCCGCATTTCCTTTCATTATTTAAACCTCGCGTCATCTTTGTTTGACGCTTCCATATTGCCAAGGAAAGCCGGTAATCCATAATCCGGTATAGGACTGACAGATCGATTTGACCGTTTCGCCTCGACTTGTTGAAGTGACACGGGACTTGTTTCGGGGGTCATAAGAGTTAGCTACGAACTTAGCTTTATTTACACTCTTCCCTTTGTTTGTTCCTTCGCGGAACCTCTCTGTCTTCCTGTCCTAGACGTATTGTTTACCTCTTGTTTGTGTTCTCCGGTTCTCGCTTGTGTGATCTTGAGGTCTTTCTTTCTGTTGTATTGTCTTAATTTCTAGTCTTTCGCCCTATACGGGTCGCTTTAAGTTTGGTAGCAGTTACTCTAGTTTTTAAGGAGTTTATTAGTTCTTATCTTGTTGTTATTCCCTGTTTGCGGGTTTTCCCCACGCTTTTGTGGTGTTCATATTTGAGCACTTAAAGAACCCCCACTGTCACGTTTGGTCCTTCGTTCCTTCGTACGTTACCCTGACAGTCATGTTACAAAATAAGGAACTTTTGTTCCTATAACATTAAGATCGTAAAATAGTTCATAGATACAGAATTGCGAGTTTTAGCACTTTCAAACAGTATATTGTGTGACCAGATCATTTTTAAATTTCACTGTGAAAAAACACAATGACTCCAAAAAACTAAACCTCTTCCGGGCCCCAATACTTGCTTGTGCTTGTTAAGGGGTTAATGTTTAAGAGGTATTTCACATAGGCAAACATAATTTACAAAAGGTACTTTTACTGTACATCCTTCTAGAGCACGTAAATCCTTCTTGTAAATTTGTAGAAGGCTCTTGGGGTCACACAGAAATATATTTTTACCTTCCTCAGATTTTCTGTACTTCAAAACTAAGTTCTTCAAGAAAAATATAAAGAAGAAATTGTTGAGAAGGTTGCACTGTGCGTGTGAGCACATGAACATGTGTGTATAGCTGTTTTCTAGGTTCTGTTTTTACGAGGCCAGAATATGGGCTTTGAAAATGTCAGATCAAAGGTGTCTCTTCACCAACATGGTGTTTTGCGTGGAGCGGCACGTTATAAACTGTCGCGCTGCCTTCAGCATTTCTTCACCCATCAAAATAACATTGAGCCGAGAGCAACCCCACCCTGTGCTTTAGAAGCCGTTAGACGTTCCTTACAAGTCTGTGAAGCTTGTATTCCACCCCCAGTACCCCTCCAAGATGGTGTCAAATGTCATCTACAATTGTATGAAGTACATTATAAGGTGGAAAACATCAAATAATTATGTTTTAAAAATCAATAATATTGGATGTAACTATTGTATATTATTGATCGATTCACACACAAACACATGATGTTTACTTCTTTATTTCGGTTCAGTTATTAGATTTTTCTAACTAATTTCGTTAGTGTGCATTCATTGTTAAGTTTCTGTAATTGCAATTGTTTTTTTACTCATCAGCATAGGGAAGACATTGCCGTCATCACTAAGGTTTTACAGTTGGAGAGCATTGTGTCTACTACAAGATGTCAAAACACAACATAATCCCAAAAGATTTTATCATCAATAAATCAAGTTTAGGCAGTCAGAATAATAATATTAAATAAATCATTGACACTTCCCTTTCATGCATGTTGCTGTATGACTATAACAATGCATTACTATTTATAGTATCAATCTGTAGCATGTTCTATATTTTTTCCCAAATGAATAACAGAAGTTTTGTACTTTGTATCTATGCAGTCTCCTGTTGACAGCACTTTGTTTGTTCATGAGGTGGGAGATTGGCAAATTAATCTGACATGGGGAAGGACGTGTTTTCACTCAGTTGGCTGTTTACCTTCTGAGTCTCTTTTAGCACAGGAGTCAAAGGTCAGAGTGTCAGTCTACTAAAAAATACCGGTTTCCAAGAGACATTTCTGCTCTTTAAATGTCCCTTTTCTACTGGGTTGTAGGAACTAAAAGAAGGCAGGAATAATGGGGACTACACAGTTCCTGGAGCACATTCGTGTATTGTGTGTTTCACACTTTGTGGGTGATCAACTAAGAGTCATTATGTAAATTACTCCAGCCGCAAACAGCCATGTTTAAATGAGAGATTTTTTGTGTTTGGAATGGAAAAAAAACGGTGAAAAGACTGGCAGCAATGTTGCCTTCTTTACGGTATTTTTTACAGTATTGGGAAACGGTTACTGTTACATTGAACAAGCTGGCGGTTTACTACTAACTGTTTCACTGGATGGGTCCTATCTTCCACCCGGCGCTAACCCAAATGCAAGTGTCTTTGCTATCTTACACCCGGCAGAGGGTTCGTTATAACACCTAGCGCTCACAACGCTTAAATACCAAGTATTCTTATGCCCATTAAAAGTGAACCGGGCAGGTTGGTATTAAAATGAGGTGTGGCCAGGATAATTTTTGGTGTATTGCTATCTTGAGGCAGCAGAAAGCGCTTGCGCTAAAACCACCACAAACCTGGTCTAAAGTCATGTCGCAGTTGTTTACATGTTATTTTAATGGCGCATATAAGTGCTTCTACATAGGCGTGTGCCAAGGACGACATACCTATCCCTCAGCGAAGGGGAATGCCGCATTGATTTGCTTTCAGCCCACTCAATCAACATCCAGGCGATATGCGATGGTATGTGTAAGGTTACATGTAGCCTATAGACTATTCGCAATTATCCTGGATCAAGCTATGACCGCCTATATTTGCGAATAATTCCTGTAATCTTCTGGAGGGACAATATTCTGTTACGGGAAAATGGCTAACCATTAAAAACTTTGCTGATAACACCTATATCAAGCCTAATGAGCGAATTGTCATTTACAACTAATGCATGAATTGTCATTCAATGGAAAACTGCACTGCAATAGATGAACATTTCAGTTCTGAAAATGCGCTTCAGATGTCATAACAATACAGCTCTCTTCATCTAGGCCTACACCTTGTAAAAGTAAATAGAATGGTTTTGAGTGGAAAAAGTTCAAAACCTTGCCCAGTGTATTGTTTTTCAAATAGCCTAGGCTACAGTCCCCGGGATTCACTGTGCATAAGGGTTTTTTAGATAGCCTACGGTTAAAAAACAGAGATTAATTAAATTTCTCCATGTTCACTAAATTTTAAACTTATTCTTCGTCCTTCATATCTTTTTAATTACAGTGATCAGGTTTCCATACTCTCATCTTATTAAACTCCTGCTGATTTCACCTGTTATTCTAACTGAACAAAACAATTTTAAGAGTCTAATTAGAAATGAAAACAAATTTGCAGCACATTACACAATCAATTCACAATTAATTTGAATGCCATTCTCTACATGTGTGCTTTAACTTCATGCAGGAGTAGGTCTGTTTCGCCTGCTGTAAATCACACTTTTCACGGTTTTTCTGGGAAAGTGGACTTTAAGATTTTAAAGCATTATGCTACCAGTAAAACAAATCGGTCACATTTCCATAAGCAGGACATTATAAAAAAGGGAAAATATGCGTGAACCTATAGGTTCCCAATCTGACAGCTTTAGTGTATTTAGTGTCACCATTAAGGCAAAACAATGGTATTTATGTTATTAATCAATATTAGAATGCACATAATTAACTTTGGATGAAGCTTGAACTTCGGGAACTCCATGAGAACAGCCTTGATGTTTGACAATGCTTCATTGTATAATCAAACGAAATTCGTTAAAAAAGCCGGCTAATTTGGCGTTTTCTAAGGTGAGACAGAAGCCATTCTGGTAGCTTATTCTCAGCTGTTGCAGGTGCTTTTAACGAAATTTAACCGCATAGGCTATATTTTCTAAAATAACAGCACTGTCGGGAATTACCGGGAACCTGTGCCAGTGTTAAACCCTAATGTTAAAGATTATTATTGTGTATATAAAAATGCGTCATAATGGTTAGTCCTAATAATATTGATCACACTATTGATCCATATAGCCTATTATTTGCTCGGACGAGCATTCGCCATCATATAAGCAATCCGCCAAGATGGAAAAGCAGGCTTTTAAAGGGAATGGGATATAACATTTTGATTGGTTTATTGCATTTTATGCCCAAGACACATCTATAATTAATGAAGAGACTACGTTCAGCCCGCTTGCATGATGTGGCGTGCTTAGCGCTAAAAAGACATGCCGTCTAACTAGCAAAAGTGGACTTGTACATGCCCTAAATGCACTTTGCGCTATGCTTTTTGACCAATCGCTAAGATCGTCAAGATAGAGCCCGAAAAAGGCATGCGGATTGTAAATTAGTGTTAGTTGTAAGTTAGAGTAGGCTCTGTAACTTTAGCTTATGCGAGGCTAATTGGCTGTTGATAGCCTGCAAGCGATTATATTTATAATGTTACTCTAAATACACACATACAAGCCAACATGTAATTACATTGGCAATGAACATTAAACAAAGTTTTTCCTAAACTATTGCCTGGATGTTTGTGTCTTGATTAACAAAACAAGATTAAGGTTGGATATTAAGGTTGTCAACCAATTACAATTATTTCCAAGACATTACCTACTCCCAATTTGAATTGCGTAATGTTCTGCAGACAAACTTTTGAGATTTTGCCCATGTTAAAACTTACACTGTACACCACATATAGGCAGAAAAGGCAGAAAATAACTACATAATATTAGAAAGAACGTATCTGGCTTTAATAATGCAGGTAAGGTTATGACCTTATTCCATACTTTGAGAGATTTTCATAGCAGAAGGAAATTATGTTATGATGACAGTAATTCACTCTAATAAGTGACCAGGCGAAATAACAGTAACATTTTTATATTTCATATTTTGACAAACCAGAAAATGTAAAGTTTAACCTTATTCACAAATTTAACTCTCAGGTGTTCACTGTAAACTAGAGTGGTGGAACTTTGTTTTTCACGGATGGTTGTTTAAGGCATGATAATAAATGGTACCAGGGTCTTCTTTAATTGAAGCCATTATTGGTGTTTGTGGAGTTATATTGATTGATATCGAGTTATAAACCTTTAAACAGAACAGTAAAATTAAGCCTCTGCGCAAAGGAGTTAAGACAGGCCTCTTGTTTAGACAACTGATCAACTTCACCTGACTTAACTAATATATAAATGTGTGTGTCATCTTCGTAGAAGTGGTAGTTAACACCATGGGAACGTCCCAATACTGGAAAAATGCATCCTCCTTTCCTCCACTACCACCTCCTCTTCTCCGTGCCCAGGAAACTGATCTTTATGTCCTAAACTAATGTTGCTGATTTCATATTAATTAATGGTTACATATGAATTAATGTCTTGACGTGAACCGAAATGTCAGGTAGATTGTATACTGTACATGCAACGACCTGTACTCAAAACGTTCAGGCAGTTTTGCATAGGTAGGAAACGAGTGGAGGAAAGGAGGTGAGGAGTGAAGAATATTGGGTCGCACCCCTGCACGTTCTGACTGCTCTTCACATTAGGTTCATGTTCACACTCTCCATAAAATGGCTGAGTCTCTACACAGCTTCAGTGTCTGAATAGTATTTGCAGGAAACATTTCAAGCTCTGTATGCCTAACAGAGATGATATGTTATTGGTTATGTCATGCAAAGTTTGAAACCAATGTTTCCTGGCATGTGTGACGTTGTCCCAAATGGAAGTAAAACCATGCATATATCGCATTAGATGGTGCCGTGCAAAAATGAATCAGAGTAATTTTGCTCGTAATGCCTCCTCCCCAGTTTGCTCTAAAGACTTCCAAATACATCTTTGACAATGAAAATGGACATTGTTGTGGAATCAGTCTTCATAACTTGATTTGCAGCTGAGTAGTTTAAAATAAAACATTTAAAAATCTGTATTTCTGCCTTTCAGAGAGATGGACATTTAAAATCCATTGAAAAGTGTACTTACCATATGCAATTGTACTTTTAATTTCCTCTGAGACTTACAGCCACATGTTCACAAGATGTCCGTTCCACCCACATCTGGTGTGAATATATCATCAAACAGTATCAATTAAAGCACTAGGGTAAGTCGGCAGGCCTCTTCTAAACACATAAGCAATTCACCTATATCCATTTCTGTAATTCTGGCAAGAGGCCATTTTTATCTAAAGTCTTAAAGCACAACTGAAGTTTGGTAGAACTTTGGGTTGTGTAGTTGCCTGGCCATGATATGAGTCCAAATGGTGGCGAAATATGTTTGTTAGTTGCTCTGTGCTCCCCTGGGGTGATAATCCAGAATAGGGTATTTGTAAACTGGGCAGATGTAAACTGATTTAAATAGCCTGTGTACTTTAAATTTGTTAACGTGGCGGTGGCGGTAGAATCATTTCCCATTAGTTAGCAAATGTCAAAGTCTGACGCACACAAACAGAGAGATAGAAAAAGGAGAGAAACAACAATGTTTTGGCTACAGGCAATGGCTAAATATTTTGTGAAAGATGTAAGAGACAGCGCATCAACTCCCACGGCCCTCCGAGCAACAGTCAGAGATTTTGCAGATAGAGGTGAGAGCTATAGCTTAACCACCAAGCCTAATCTAAGTTACAGTCTCTTGTATGGATGGGACGATATGCTTAGCTCATGATACGGTTCGATACACGATATGAGGTTCAGGATTTCGATACAACCACGATACAATATAATAAAAATTAATTGACAATAAAGTATGACTGCAGAATTCCCAGCAAACACAGAACATTCCCCTAACGTTCGCATATGGTTCCCCTTTGGTTATTTTGGGGGAACCATTGCGCAACGTTCTGAGAACGTTCCATTTAAGTTAACACAATTCGTAACGTACCCGAAACGTTCTGGGGACTAAAAAACATAACATGGTTCCATGATACCTTACACTGAATGTTTGCATAAGTTGTTTTTAGGTTTAATTCTTCCATAGCTAAACTACAGTTCCCAGAACGATGCACGGAGGTTTTTTCTGTTAAATTTGAAATGCAGTGTAATTTTCCTATATTATATAAATATATATTATAGGCCTACGTAAGCTATTATAGCATACAATATGTTATTAATTATATGCTAATTATATATGATTTATATATAGTCATATTATATACCTAATATAATGTACGTTTTCTATCTGTCTGTCTGCCTGTATACCTATTCAATATGTTTTTCCCCCGCTGGTGATATATTTGGAAGCCGTGCACGTGGATATTTAATTTCATATCGAACGACTCTTTTCTTGATTTGAGCGCTGCCGTCCGACCGTTAGCCTACTCCAGAGTCCAGCTGCTTTGGACATAATGGCTACAGGTAGGTAATTTAACCCTACTTAGTTTCGTGAATACATTAATAATTAGGTCCTAGCAGCTATAATAAACAAATATCAATTGATAGAAACCCATTACAGAATATAGCCTGGCTATTAGGCAAGGTAGGGTGTCTACCCTCCTAAATAATGGAAGATAAATGCTAACATTACGTTATAGTTTGTCTTTGAAACATATTTTGTTGAATAATAGTTTTGGCAGAGATGTAAATCCAACCAACACAACAGTTGAAGGGTGATAGTTCTAAGATAATGGTAACATCTTTAGCCAATATAGCTCAGTTATATGATCCCATTAGGTATTGTTATATAAACAATGGAAGCATGGTTTTTCAGCTAAAAATCAATACTTAGGCTATATGCAGAGCTGCTTTTGGTCAAATGCAATGAAAATAAGTGTCTGTTAGCCAAGTTAAATAGCTAGCTATAGCCTATGTGCCATTGATATGTGGCGCTAACAGCTACATTGGGTAAAAACAGATCTTAAAACTGGTAGAGCCTAACACAGATGTTTACCAGGGAGACTATTGCATAGTGTACAAGCACAAGCAATTTGTGAGGCAATGATGACAATTTTGTAATGGTGTTCTTACAATAGACAAATCCATGTCAAGCAAGAAAAGGGACACTGTTTATTCCATTCCTAAAATGCATGTTCAAATTTCTCTCACAAATTCCCACAATGCAGCTCCAATATCGTCCTACAAAGTCACATATTTGTGCAAGAATTGTTGAGTGGGCAGATTCAGTAGAAGTATTTATTCAAAATAAATTGTGCCAAAAACAAAAGGTCTTATGTAAGAATGCCATAACCTTTTTCGTTCTTCAACCGGGAAGTTGCTCACACTAGAGCAGTGGAGGAAGATTCCCGTAAATCTTAATAGGTCCTGACCCGGCGAATTGGAGGAACATCTAACCTGGGAAATGGCCTCATGCCCCTGTTCAAACATGACACCAACAGGGAAATTTCTGGAACATTTACAGTTTAAGATCATTTTAAAAAAACAAAGAAAAATAATATGCTCAATCATTGGAGCCACCTTGATTATTTTCAGAGTTTGTAATGACTGGGAGTTCATAAAATAACTTCAGATTATCACTGCATGTTGGTTTCCTGTCATCTTACAATAAATAAATCAACACATAATATGAATGATAATTTTATACATGGTAAAACAAAATAATATTGAGTTTTTGTTAAAACAAATTTTCAAAAAATATTTGCAAACAAAAACAAATAATATAACCATTGTAAGTAGAGGTCACAGTGCACACGTGTGCAAGTGTACCATGGACTGGTCATGAAAAATGACGGAAAATGAAAATAGATTTGTTACTAAGGAAAAGAAGACAGTTCACAAGTCCCCCAAGGTTAGAGGAAAGATTAAACAGCTCCCCAATCTCTTGCTTATGCAAAGGATTTTGTGTCCGTGTAAGTGGCCTTGAAAAATTCCAGCCTCAATCCAGGCAGAAAGGTTATCTCGACCTCTGCCTTAATTCAGTGCCCTTCTGCCCAGATTCCTATGTGACCATCTCTGGGTGAACAGAGGACATGGAGGGACTCAGGGACAAACAGCTTTCCACTCCCAGAGGATTTTACACAGGAGCAGGGAGGCCAAGGACTGGGAAAATAAAAAGAGAGAGGGGAAAAAATATTTTAAAACTCGGCTCACCTCCTACAGGGTGATGGTGCCTGGTAAACACTGTGTGTGTATCATTTGGTTTTCACTCAGACAAAACAGCAAAACAAAATCCATCCTCTCAGGTATCTTTTTAAGGTAAATGGAATGATTCAACCTCTCACACAAATGCCTTTTTGCAATAGGGGGAACAAATGACAGAGTGAAAGTAAATAAACAATACTTCATAGTGAACTCTGTCCCTTGGAATTGCGTGGGGTGCTAGCTGGGAAAGAGTGGTGTGTTGCTGTGACAGGGTCAGAGTTGGAGGGCAGCAGTACTGCGCCAGTGTCGTGGACGTTTTTTAATGTGTGGGGAAAAAAAGAAATTGGAAGAGAGGATCTATTTGGTTAACAAGGAGTTCACTTTGACAAAAAAAAAAGTTACTTTTACAATTATTGTAATATATAAAAACAATATTACTGCTTAATTAAATAGTGATAGAATAAAAGTCCATTCTCTGTATCTGCACCTCAAAACCTGACATGTCAATGACTGATGTTAATGTCTGGTCCTATCACCTTTGAAAAGTGTATTGGAATCTATATCTGTATGCATATACACACATAGGCATGTATATTCATTCATACAAATACACACACATCCACTTACACATGCAGTTATGGAAACACACACACCAGGGTTGTGCACCATTCAGAATTGAATTGAGAATGCCAAATGTCATTTGTTTGAGTGCTAAGGTTGAAATTACTAATTATTCTACATATAAGGGAAGAAATGAGAATAATTTCTTGAAATAAATAATGTAGCAAAATATATGTTAGTTCTAATAAAATTCATATGTTATGTGACTGAGCGGAATTTCTTTGAATTTCAATGAATTCAATTCCACTTCCTGGCATTCCAATTCCAATTCAACATCCGGGGCATGGCCAATTCAATTCAAATTCCAAATTATGAGTTGAATGGGGGCCAATTCAGAATTTTGCACAACCCTGACACACACTCATATAGACTGAAGACTATTGTGTTAATGAGGTAGTATTTCAAGGAGCAGTCTCTGCCTTTATTTGGGCTCTCGTTCTACCTTTCCACTTTGTGCCCATCATCTGTTCCCTTGTCTTCTTAACATCTGAGAAAGGATAATCTGCTCTCCAAACTTGAGTGTTGTACACCAACAGCAATAAAAGCTAGCAATAATCTCCAGGCTCGAAGCAGCTTGGTAATGAAGAGCAGCAGAGTTCAGAGTGGCATGTGAGTCTGCTACAGAATGTGTTGTCACCCCCTAGAGTCAAGACAGGAGTATGATTGGTCTCTTTGGTGAGTGCCTTAAGTATTTCAGTTCAGTGAGTTAACTGTCATACCTATTCTTTTACTGAGGGCTGATACCTGCAATTTTCTTATCATAGTGCATCTGTTATGGTAACATGATCATTTGCTTCGTAAAAGAAGCAAGTCATTATGTCTTTAGTTACTGACCAGGGAAGCTGATCGAAGTCTATCAACCTGACAGAAAACTACTTGGATCGCAGGGCTATAGCACTTTTCCCCCTGAACTTCACTGACAGACACTGCAACAGGCAGGAATGCAGGAACTCAGACCCAAAGGTGACTGGCTGAAGCCGGCCAGACCAACTGATATGTGGTGAGCATCCTGGCACTAAACGGCAACATACAACATGTAGGACGACTGTAAACATTTGTGTTAATGGGTGTCTGATTACTGAATATAATCCCCTCACTGAGGAAGCAGACTTTTAAAAATGTAATTAAATGTCAAACACAAAGGGGTTTGCATGAGTGCAAGCTCCACCCTGGAGACCTCCACTGTCATCCTGTTTGTATTTTATTCATTTTATCTCTGTTTGTGCTTTACTTGAGTGTACACTCATTCTACGACGAGTCGCTACATTTGCCTTGAATTATTTGCAAATAGAAATTTCAAATGTATCTGCTGCGCCTTTGTGTTATTTAGTGATTTATTTTTATTAGAGCCGTCTCCCCATAAGTGTGCAATAAGATTGACCTTCAGAAAGCGAAGTGTGCATGAATAGCATCTCCTGCCGGGCCTTGTGGCACGCTCTTGTCACGTCTATTTTGGGTTAAACTGTGGTGTATAAACATTTACGCTGCTGGATCACGCTCAAAAAATAGATAGACAGACATGTGGTATTGCTGCTCACCAAAGGACCAGCTCGCGGGGTTAAAGGAAAGCTCCTCTTTTTCTGTGTCTATGTGTATGCCTGTCTGTGTGCCTGTGTGTTTCTGTGTATACAACTAGATATGAATCCCTGTATGTGTGTGTACCCCTGTAGTGCGTGCATGCGTGCGTGCGTGCGTGCGTGCGTGCGTGCGTGCGTGCGTGCGTGCGTGCGTGCGGAGGGGGTAATGTCCAGCATTACCTAATTATTTGAATTCCAGAGTTGATGCCAGAGCTAGGACTTTTCCACAGTAGACACTGCACTGCTTACCAGAGGACCATAATGATGCTTGGATTAATCTGTCAACACGAGACGGAACCACATGGAAACAGTATTTCATATGAGGAGGTAGGCAGGCAAGAGGAAGGAGGAATCCAATCTATGGAAACAGGGTTGTGGGTTAGGGGTTAAAATGCAGTGTCATTTTACTTAAATTGGTGGACTGAAATTTATTTAGCTGTCATTCTTAATGAAAGTTCAGTGGCTGTTTATGGCAGAAAAATACATTTGTGTCACAATGTGGTGAAGAAAACATGATATAGTTGAACATGGTTATAAATATCATCGGTTAAGTTTTTCAACAAATTGTAATTTAATACTACCATTATAATAAATGCATAGGCTTTAATACCAATGAGTTTTTCCGTGACTAGGCATATGAGAAATGTCATAAATTATTAAATCTCTGGTGCTATAGCAGCATTGTTATGGCAGTTGATATAGCATTATGGAAATCAGTATAACCACTTTTTATATATTCTGAACAACATAGTATATGATTTAAAAGCCAAAAAAAATGTCTTTACAGCCAATCAAATGGTGAAACATTCTGATCTCCAAAGGTACTCATTCAGAGCCTTAATTCATCACCTTTTTCGGCTTGCCCATGTGCGTACCGTCACTGAGAGATTTTATTCCATATGAAACGTTTTACGGCAGGTCAGAGAGGAGTAATGGTTCTTTAGATATCAGTGTTATTACAGATAATACAGATGCAGTTATCCTTGGTCAAGAAGACCTATAAAAAGCAAGGCTGGGTTATTAGGGTTGGTGAGAGAACATGTATATGACTGGGAGAAGTATTTTTCCATGTGGGATACATTTAAATAACATCTGAGAACCCATGGCTATTGCAAGACTGGTGTATAAGGCTATGAGTAATCAACCACGCTAAAGTCAGAAAGGTTAGTTAAACAGCTGGTGGTTTAGTGTAAATATTTTGCTTCAGAAATGGTGCTTACTAGACCACTAGCTCATGGCTAATAGTCATTGGGCCTCATTTATGAAACAGTCCTAAATATGTGCATACATTTACGCGTGAAACAAGTTTGTATGAAAAATGTATGCCGGGTTCATCAAACTGTGGAAAGGCAGATTTGTTTGTATTCACATGTTCATTCCGATTCATTGTGAATGACAGTTACATGCACCTTATTTTGTGATTTGGAGACCTTATTCCAGTAAATGGACTGCACTATAAATATAGCGCCTTTTTCGGTTATCAAGGGCAACCTTTCTACCTTAACAAAGCGCTTTACAATGGCCTCTCACTCACCCGTTCACACAAAAACACTCACACACCAATGGCGTCAGCTGCCATGCAAGGCGCTAGCCTGCTCATTGGGAGCAATTTGGGGTTCAGTGTCTTGCCCAAGGACACTTCGACATGTGGACAGGAGGAGCCGGGGATCGAACCGCCAGCCCTGCGATCAGCGGACGACCCGCTCTACCTCCTGAAACACAGTCCCCCTGTCTGTTGTGCTCAAGCACAGCCATCGCCCTTCAACACACCGTTGGTGCCCTTGATGACAGACCGTGTGATGGTGTTTGCTTCATTGTAAGCCAGCTTCTTCGGTGTGTATGGGTTGGTTAATGGAGTCAGCCACAGCTTAAGCATGTAACCCCTATCCCCTAGTGGTGGAAAGAGGTAGTTAGGAATCTATATACTCTGATCCTAAACACATGACAGTAAACAGCAATTTGACATATACTATATTCTTACCTTTCAGAGCACCATTTGCCAAATGCTGTATAGCTGAGAAGACTTCTAAGCATAAATGTGGGTCAGGCAACCTGAGAGCAAGTTGTGTGTTGCTTATATATAGCACA
This sequence comes from Ilyophis sp. 1 JC-2022, assembly GCA_022702515.1. NCBI lineage: Eukaryota > Metazoa > Chordata > Actinopteri > Anguilliformes > Synaphobranchidae > Ilyophis > Ilyophis sp. 1 JC-2022. The sequence goes on from CM040400.1 coordinate 73,159,487, forward strand.
CAATGCTACCCAATGATTTCTAAATTATTGAATGTCACATGGCCCTGTGTTTTTTTCATCTTACCATCTGGAGAGAATGTGGTCATTCAAACTTTAGTTTCCTCCATGTTATTTGGAGCTTTACATTTAGATGCTTCATAAAAGGACATAACAAAACAGCAAAACAAACATGTAGTGTTTCATAAAGGTCCTGGTGCATACAAATGTGGTAATGGCAAAATGGGGAAAGAACTAAAAAATAAATAAACTGAAGCTTTGCACTTCAGAAAGATATGAATTTCCGTAGGTGTACCATGTTTCAGTGGTCTGTTTCTACCAGTAGCTCCAGTTTCCACAAAATTCCTTTAATTTCAGTGACCACCAAACAGTATTTTTTTTGCTCACAATCTCAAACTCAATGTGAAGAGACACCCATTGCCAGCTAGTGAGAGGACCAGTCTATGTGAATGGTTTAAGTTCCATTCCCACATGAGCGATGCTGTTATACCCTTGAGCAAAGTAGTTGACTGAATTGCCTCAGTAAATATCCAGGCCAATACATACTTTTTAAAAAGTGAGTTATGTAATTCACCATGGATATGGGTGTTTGCTAAGCATATAAATCATGCACTATGAGAATAACATCTGAGGAAAGGGCCGGGAACAACATTCATGGTTATGGCTCTGTGGAAATCCACATGTGGTAAGATATGGGGAGGTAGGCATATGGTGGTGGTATAGCGTTTATTGGTAGTTTGCTGTCACAGACTGAATATTATATTGACATAATGGAAATACCATCATAAAAAAAATTCATAATAGATTTTTTCAGCTATTCTAGCTAATTCATTATGAATTGAATTATGAATAGTCTAGCCAAAATATATCTTATATAGAATATATAAAAATGTATATATTGGGGTTAACATTTGTGGCTGCCCATGGAATTGCCACCTAGGGTGGAAAGTGTTGATTTTTTCTCCCTCTAAATATGTATGTGTTGAACTCCAACTCCATTTGTGGTCACCTCCATACTGGTCAGAGTGAATAAATCCTTGACCTCAACCATCCCCAGTGAGAGCAGCCCTTTTCACACAGCTATGTGGTGAGAGCAATGTTCGTATATCCGTTAGGCCCTTTTGAAAGTTCCAGTAAGATGAATCATCTGTGATCAAACTTAAAAAGAAATCGGTTATTTATAGCTCACTCAAAACTGTGCCGTGACCAGTTTTCTCATAGTTAGCTTCCCTCTGTAGTGTTCACAACACTTTTTCTGGGTCTCACTGGCAGTTAAAAATATAGTGGCGCAAATATATAAAACAGGAAATGATAATCGTTGATTATATCCAAAATGGTGAAAACATTCACTCGCTTAAAAGCTGATAAAAAAGTGAGTGACTAAGAATGTACATTAGTATTATGATTTTCACTGCACCATATTTTATTTTAGATATTTCCATTTCTCATTGCTGTGCAATTTAAAACCATGTAATGCGATATTTCTTTAAAATGTTAATATAAAGTATTTCACATCAATAAACAAAGTACCAAAAACCTCTGTTTATAGTTTTTCATATTCGCCAAGATTTGATTGCGATAATAAGTTTGATTTTGCACAGATCAGTATATCACATTGTTATGCAGAAAAACATACAAGAATACCATAATTAAAGGAAAATATTGCTACTATAAAACAGCTCCAAAATACAAAGCTGTGTGTGTGTGTGTGTGTGTGTGTGTGTGTGTGTGTGTGTATATATATATATATATGGATATAGGAGTATAGTGGGAGAAATTAGTACAGGAGCATAGTGGGTGGAGGGGTTAAAAGACAGGAGAACCCAGGAATGCAGCTATTTGTTTTCTTGACTATAGAGGCCTGCAGTCCTTCTCAGGAGGTGCAGGACTGTGGTTACCCAAATTTCACATAAAAAATAAAAACTGCAAAATGGACATGTTTAGATGAAGACAACAAAGTAACACCAGTGAGCATTCATTCATTACATTACATTACATTATAGGCATTTAGCAGACGCTCTTATCCAGAGCGACTTACACAGCATTTCTTTTGCATTTATACATAGTATCCATTGACACAGCTGGATATATACTGAAGCAATGCAGGTGAAGTACCTTGCTCAAGGGTACAACGGCAGTGCCTGACCTGAGAATCGAACCGGCAACCTTTTGGTTACAAACCCAGTTCCTTAACCATTATACCACACTGCCGCCCTCATTCCCACAATATCTATTGCAATAGTAACAGTGTGGTGTTCAAATTATGGAGGGTGAATCTGAAAAGTAGTATAATCGAATGTGCACACAAATTCACAATGCAGGTTCTCTCTCTCACACACACACACACACACACACACACACACACACAGATAGAGAAATTGAGAGAGAAATCGAACTGTTCTGATGTCTCATTCTCGTTTTTGTGTTCCCTGTTGAATAGATGCATTTGCTAAGAGGCAACAGGTAAGAGCTTTACTCAGAATATATGCTTTCATTTCAGCGCACAAATGAGATTTTCCCTTCCCAAGTGTATGATTCACAGGGCTAATACTTCTGCAAATTCTATTGCTAGGGGGTTTTAAGTAAAAGGAGGCTCTAACAGCATTGTTTAAAGAAATAGGGTTCTTGAGGTAGCACCTTTGAGGTGGTATGTTGTGCATTAATTGGAAAAGCATGGAGACACAGTGAAACAGTCTGAGAGCCAATCAAACCAAAGCGACAGAGGAGAGAATGCAGACTGAACACTTGGACTCACAGACTTGAAAAGAATGCCTCTAACGTAGACAATCTCGAACAGAGTTTACCATATTTTACCGTTTCACCTGATGATAGGCCTACTACCTTTTTAATCAAAGTCCAAATGTTTCTCTGTAAATATCATAGATGGAGTCTCGATCTCACACAGACTATCACAATTCATGTTAACCTGTTCCACCCCAAAGATCAGCCCTGTCTTCAGTGGGACTGAACATTAAAAACAATACTTGTTTGTTTACTGACAAGAAAGCCTCTGAATCCTATTGGCTTGCTATTACATGTTTGCTACTTCTGCTGATTATTTATCTTTGTTTTCTCTGTCTTAAGTTAGTAAAATTTCACAAATTTATGCGAAAGATGCTGTATTTTTCATAATGATCTATTGGCGGCGCTAGACATAAACAACCTTTTTTCCGAACAAAGTCACGTGGAAAAAAATGATTACGTGGAACCTCTGAATATGCCTATATTGCACAATTTGCAGACACGCCTCATTTTTATCAAATCTCCACCCCGCACACATAATGCCGCTTATATACTGCAGAGATGTGTAAAACAGCAGATAAGTCAAATGTCTGAATCACAAATAGCTTAAGCTACGCGGAATTTTGAGAGTAAGTCCCATTTGCGTGTGCTCATCTCAACTCTGAAGCTGGCCCAAAATAATGGTGAAGAGGCAATCAGAGGTCATCTATAGAAATGGTGAAATGATGACCATATAGGCAGATAGCTGTGGTAAAACTAACAGTGCAAAAAGTTATAGGCCTTCTGCATGTATCGGCTAAAGGTTGCATTGGCTATTTGGTTATGCTGACAGTGCAAAAATGAAAACCAATTGGCTATCTGTACATTGATGCTGTGGAACTATAAACTAACCTATTAAATAGGGTACCTACAATTCTGTAAAAACCTCCCTTGGTGTGCAGTTTGTTATAAATGTTATAAAGACATTTAGGAGTGCTACTTGCCAAAAAAACACAACACACGGTTTGTATTACACTAATGGACTGACTACAATGTATTTCATTTGCAACATCGGCCTCTAGCAAATTGCAAAACAAGATTTCCCTGGAAAATCTGTAGTGTTCATAACTGCCTGCAGATCCAATCTCGGAACACCCTCCTCTCTTGAAACGCTCTCCTTATTAATCTTTCAAATTAATGAACGGAACGAGTCTTCTCCATCAAAGATTTGTTTGTTTGGCTCTCCCTGCAAGCACCGAGACAGCGCCCTCTCCTTCTTCAGGCCTACAAAAACTTTACTGACTGACAGTGGCCAGTAGTAGCTAGTCAAAAAAAGCCACAAAAGCCACTCAAATAGCAAATAAATTACATCCTGTGAGCTGAGTTGTGGGGATATAGCCTACGCGAGCCATTGACGCGCCGGTGAACGAGAGTCGGTGAACGAGAGCCAGTGAACGAGAGCTGGCGAACGAACAAGAAGTGAACGAAGAGCCATTGAACGAACGAGAGCCACTGAGCCAGTGAACGAACCAGAACTGAACGAAAGGAGCAAGAGAACAAAAGAGCCATGAGCTGGTATTGAACTGAAAGTATATAGCCTACCCTGCAGTTCAGCCTGAACGTATCAACGTGGGCTAATGCAGTTAGCAGGCAGGCACAGTTAGCAGGCAGGCACAGTGCACATTCTGCGGACCAGGCGATGTAATATAGGCTATTTAACTTATATACCACATAGATAATATTTAGATAAATTGTGCAGGCAAGTCCATTATACTTTTCTATAATGCCAGCTAACGTTATGTAATAAGAGATAAAAATTATTTCACAAAGACCGCAACATGTATCGTGTACTTAAAGTTTTTAGGTAGGCCTTGACGTGAATCATGTATTTCAAACGTTGTATTCAGATTAGCCTACGTTATTATCTAATGAATGCTTTCCTCACTCAATGTTTTAAGCAATAATTTGCATATATTTTCCCAAGTGGTGACACTTCAATCTGGTGCGTTCTCCTCCGCTCTTTTCTTATTGCCAAAGCCAAAATATATATTGGTTTTTGTGACTTGCACTGATGCCAGTGTGATGGCTGTAGGCCATTTTTTCCCTTTTCTTTCCTTCCCCCATGCAGGTAATTGGGGTGAGATTGAATGCACCTGTGAGGAGGCCTTAAAAGAAGGCAGTTCCTCACAGGAAGGGCTGCTGTCCTTTCTGTGTTTGCTTAGCAGCTCGGGTTTTTTTCCTTTAAGCCTTTTTGTCGCAATTGTTTGTTAAATTTGTCTTTGTACCGCGTTAACCATATTTTCTTCCCTATAGGTAAATCTTGCTATTATTGAATAAAATACTTATTTTTTCACCCTATTTTCATGCATGTGTTTTTTTTGTCACGGTTGAGATCGGGGGAGATTTCAGCCATGACATAAAAATTGGGGGCTCGTCCGAGATTTGACGTTCTTTCGAGCCGTTTTGCAACATCGATGGGATTACTCTATCATAGGTATGATAACCGTTTTATCGTCTGTTTGCCTCCGTAGTTCAGGTTGTTGCGTTGTGCTATGTTTCCGGTGGAAGTATGCCATTTTGGGTCATGTTCCTGTTTACACTTTGTCCTTTTGTCTATGGAGTGGATGTCCGCTGTGTAAGCTGACGTGTCTATTTTATATGACTACTTTTGTACAGTACATTTGGTTATCGTTTTGCTGTGATTTGTCTTGGAAATTTCCAGCGTGTTTTTGTCTACACAGCTTGATTAGCGTTTGCATTGTTTAATGTGTGCACGCTTGGCAGTGTTTTCTCCCCTGTTTGCTGTCTGTTGATTAGCTGGTCACTGCTATTTCTTAACTTCCACTACTTCTGCATTACCGTTGTTGTATTGTAGTGTGCTCTATCCCTGTTATGAGTCATTTCATGTCAGATGAGCCAAGAATTTTCCTTGACCCCACAGATTTTGTTCAAATTAAGAAATGATTGGGACCTATGAGAAACGGACAGAAATAATTTTTTGTTGCACTAGGCCTCTTAATTGGTGAGATGCATGCTAAGGAATTTTGAGCAAATTATCGATACCTCACAAATTAATTAACACCCATATCTCAGAAAGTAAAGCACCTAGAGAGTTGGTTCAGGTGCCATGTTGAAGCTTATCAGTAGCCCTATTGATTGGTATATGAACACCTATCTCCTAAAATTAACATGAAAGAAATTATCACATATTAAAAAGTTAAAAGATGAATACAATTTTTAGATTTTTCCTCTAATTTATGTCAGAGGTACTTTGTGATATAAACAAGCTTCCCTGTAAATTTGGTGATGGGCACTCAACAGTTTCTGAGCAATGAGCAATTATGTATTGCAAGTCCGTTCGGAAATCTGCAAAAATTAAAAAGGAAATAATTAAAAGAAATGATACCATCACAAACTGGCAAAACCACCAGGTCCTTAAGCCTTGATTTTATTTTTCAATGCAGAATTAGCAGCCATTGTTTCTTTGAGATCGTATATGTTCTTCCTGTCACTGTGGTTGGTTGAGGGTCATTCCGTGTCACTTCAATGCAATTTTGCACCTGACCCTCACAGATTTAAATTATATTTGGTGTGTTGATTTGCCTATATGAAGAACCTCCAGAACTTAATTTGTTTTGTAATTTGGCTGGAGGGAAAGTTTTTCTTGTTCCAGAGGTTACCTCAGTATCAAGCATCCAAGATTGTCTTAAAAAAGTTTTCCGGAAGTTTTTCCTACATGCGCTATCACCCGAGCTATGGCCAAAAAGCTTGAGGATGTTGACTTAAATAAATTGTCTACTCTTTTTGATCAGGTTGCACCTGAGAACGACCCTAGTGACTTGTCTGTGGGTTATTTTACACAAGATGGTGTTTTGATACATAAATGAAAACCCGTAGATGCCTCATCTCATGACGAATGGCGTACTGTCTATCAAATTGTCATACCACTTAAATATAGACAGGAAATTTTAACACTCACTCATGACTCACCATTCGCTGGTCATTTGGGCATACGAAAAACACGTGATCGTATTTTACGTAATTTTTTCTGGCCTGGGCTGAAACGTGATGTTACAACCCATTGTACATCTTGCCATGCATGCCAAATTACGAGGAAGCCTAATCAAGGAATTCCTCCAGCTCCATTACATCCTATTCCTGATTTTGGAGAGCTGTTCGAGAGAGTCTTGATAGATTGCGTTGAACCACTCCCACGGAGTAGATGTGGAAATCAATATCTTCTGACCATAATGTGTGCTGCTACCCGGTGTCCGGGGGCCGTGCCGTTGTGGAAAATAACTACTCCTGGAATGGTAAAAGCTTTGCTTCAATTCTTTTCAACTTTTTGCTTGCCGAAGGTGATTCAATCGGATCAGGGTTCTAACTTCATGTCTCGGTCATTCTCACAAGTATTAAAACAGCTTGGCGTTCAGCATTGTCCATCCAGTGCTTTTCACCCCGAGTCACAAGGCGCGTTAGAACGTTTTCATCAAACTTTGAAAGCAATGCTGCGTACTCACCATCTCTCTGATGAAAAAGATTGGGATGACGGAGTTCCTATGCATCTCTTTGCCGTCAGAGAGATGGTTCAGGAGTCGCTTGGTTTGCAGACTTAGTATTTAGCCATACGGTGCGTGGCCCTCTTAAAGTTTAAAAAAAAAAGGTATGTGAGTTGGCTCAGTCTAATCTTAGCGCGTCGCAACGTCGTATGAAGAAGCGTTTTATTTATAAAGCAGAAGTGACGGCTATCATTTAACATTAGGCCCGGGGAAAAGCGGCAGAGGGCAGAGCTTAGCTCAGACAGTCTCTGATATATCGGTCTCTTGCTTCATCAGCTCCACCTGCTCTCTCTCCCAGCCTGTGCATCTTGTCTGTCACCAATGCTGCCGCTGTGAAATCCTGGCATGTCTATCTGTCTATGCTGCATGCATGCTATCTGGCTTATTTGAACAGCAAATTTGAACAGACAAATGTAACTCAATTAAAGCTCTTGGGTCTATATAGGAGACACCCCCCCCCACCCTCCACCTCCCCTCCTTTACCTGAAGGAGCAACGTTTTGGCAAATTGGCTGCCTTGAGGCAGTTCAAGCAGGAGAGGGGCAGAGATGTAAGGCCCCCCTTTTGAAGGATGCATAGTGCTCTCTCGCTCTATTTCTCATGCACTCTCCCGTTTTTTTCATACTGTACCAGTGGACTAAAGATTTGAGTGATGCTGACATCTAGAGCCAGGAGCAAAAGCAAACTGCAGTTTAAATGAATGATGATGATAAACAGGGGTGTGACTACCTTTAAGAAAGAAAAAAAAAAAAACCTCCTGTCCAGATTTCTCAACAGGAGCCCATCAGTGGTTTTTAGCTTTGATGGGTCTGTTCCCCGTTACTACTACTTACTGCATGCTGGTGGTGTAATTAATACCTGCTTAATTAACCTCAACCCTGCTACACAACCTCAGCAGAGTCAGTAAAATATATTCTCTGTAAAAAATAACAATAAAGCTAAGCTCAGTCCTCTACTTAACTCTGTGCAAGAGCCCCTATAAGTTTTTGTGCGTTGCTCGGCTGCTGTAAAACAAATGCTGCAAAAAAATGTCACACTTAGAAATGAGAGTGCATTTAGTCCTGTGGCACTTTTTTTTTATGAAATGTAAAATGGAATGAAGTTTAACTATTTTAGAAGGCCTTTTTAGACTTTAAATGGGTGTTTGTAACAGGCCTCACTCACTAACACTGCTTAGTACAAAAAATCTGAAAATAATGTACTCCTGTCTGACCAGATTTACACTAAAAAAAAAAAAATTTTGCAAAAAAAAAAATAATAATATGCCAAGAATGTTAATACCATAAAAAGCTTACTTGATTTTTAGCTTATATTTATGAAAAATTACTGAAGGAATGAGTCTTGAGTCTTAACTCAACTCTGTACAACTATTTCACTTCTGAATTTCAGTACTATTCTTGGAATTTGTAGAATGCATTGAGATAACCGTCAAATGAACAAGTAAAGAAATTAGCTGTGTAAACAGATCTGTTAGATCTGTTAAAAAAATAATATAGATGGAAACTAAGAAAATGAGCCACTTACACTGAAAATGCTGAACTGGCTCTTATTTCATTCTTTCATTCAAAATTGCATTAAAAGGCATTTTCATCAGACTCTTGGATTTACACCACCTTGCAAAAATGGCATTACAATTTTTCACACTGTATTTTCACGTGGATGTAATTATTAGATTTTTCATGCAAAGGAGTTGAAGGAAATTAACTTTCAAGGCAGGCTTGGTCATTAATATACATAAGGTCATTCCGGGGGGAAATGGTCCCTTTTCACCCTTGACCTGTCAGATCTTTTTGATATTTCACACCCATAATGTTACCTTGGAGTAATGACCAATGTTATACTTGTTGTACTGTACCAAAAAGTACAAAAGATCCCACTCTGTAAATTGGCATGCGTATAGGGTTGCAAAGGGGCAGGACATTTCTGGGAATTGTGACATTTAAAAATACAACATGGAACTTAAATTTAGTTGGAAAATACGCAACTGTAATTCTATATCTTGCAGCATGCTTTGGTTAAAACAAACCAGTTTAATACAAATTGAGTTGAATTTCAACCCTGCACTGTGCCTTCTTCCATAGAGTACTCAAGTAAGTGACTACGTCACGCTTGTTTTACAAGTCATTTAGATTATATTTTTCATAATAGTTTATGCATGTGAAAGAAAATAACAAATGTATAGTTAGCCAGCCGCTTAAGCGCAGTGCATTGCCAGGAGACTGAGCGCAAATAGGCCCCGCCCATCCCGGGGGGGGGAAACACATCCGCTCTCGCCCTCTATTGACTTGACGTGCTGGTGCCTTCTTGTTATATCGATCCATTAGCCAACAGCATAAAAATGCCTAAAAGTTGTTGTTTGGTGGGATGCACTACAAACAAGGCAAAAAATCCAGAATTGCGGTTTTTTAAGATTCCGAACTGGAAAACGGAGCCAATAAGAAAAGTGGATCCGAGCAATAAGACGTGAGGTGTCGGCGGGAAGAAAGGGGAAAATGTGGGGCCCTGAAACTCCACATGCTTATGTGTGCAGCAGGCATTGTTTCACAGGTAGCCTAAGTCAAATAAGTTATCCAATTGTTAATTCATGGCTAACTAATATTGCTGTAAGAAACGCAAAAACATTTTGACCATATGCAAATGGTTTGTAGTGGAATGTGGATAAATCGGAGTGCTATAATGTTACAGTATTATATTTGCAAGTGCAAAATATTATCATCCACTAACAAAAAAGTTGTGGGCATCCAAAGAACGAAAAGTTTTCATCGTTGTATGCATGTAGATTCCAAACAAACGGTGAGACAAAAAAAAAGCAGTTTTCAATGGGTAGGCTCATCCAGGTTGTAACTGTTCAAGTAGGCTAAGCTAGCGAAATAGAGATGACGTTGTCATAAATTTTTTTCTTACAGCGAAAATAGATGACTTGTTTACATTCTCTGACAGATCTATCACCACTCGCCACAAGTCAGCAATTATATCGGGAAATGCCCTTTTTGAAAAAGAAAAAAAAGAAAGAAAAAGGCTATGCTGTTACTGCATACCAGTTTTTGTCAAAGCTGCATCATAGCCATCATAGCGCGAAGCTTTCAAAACCATAACAATGCGGAAACCCTTTAAAAAAACAAAATAAAAACCGTAGGCTACACATAGCCTAGCCTATGATAACTGTGGACAAAACGGGCTGAGAAGAATGTAGCCTAATAAAGCAGGGATATGAGTAGGTTATGAGTAGGCTATAATAAAATGTATATTGTTGTCCATGATTATGCTTTTTTGTTTTGTTTTTCATTTTTGGACATATATAATATTTTAGTTTACAAAAAAACACAGCAACAGCCAAATACAGCTTTATTGAAAATAATTTTTTAACTCTAGTAGGCTTCTTCCTAGTAAATGTTTTGTTCCTTACAATCAATGTAGCTACTCCTTCAAATTAAAGCTGTATATTTGTCTTTTTAAGGAAAAGGACAACTACCAGCCTATTTGAAGAACAATGAATCACCTATGTATATACACATACATAACACATTAAAACAGGATTGTTGTGGAACTCAAAATGTTAATGGTACCGGCATTAGTCTGTGCACATCAGATAATTAGTAACATTAACTGTAAAATAAGAAACCAAAATATATCGGTATGCGATTCCTTAACTCTCCTATTAATATATTTTTTCACTAGCATGTATACTACAACAACATAATAGAATTCCTGAAATTCAGTTATGGCAGTTGGTTTTGGTGTGCCACCCCAATTTTTCAGTGGCCCCATATGGCCACCCCGATAAGGCAAGGCAAGGCATAAAGGATAAAAAAAAATTCTGGGGGCACCACTGAGTAGCAAGCAAGTGACAGCACAACTTTTTATCAGCTAGCTAGCTATTTTTGTCTGAGGTTATTGGTTCGCTGCTAGATCTTTATTTTTTTTTGCAAACAAATCAAATATATAACATTCAACGCGTTTATAATGAGCTAACTAGCTACATAAGCTACTTAACAGAATTTCAATAGTTGTACAGCTTCTGAAAGCGCTAGCCTGATCCATACCATAGACTGTAAAAAAAAAGATTCATGCATATGAGCCTACACAGTTCAGAAACCATGGAAGTTAAAACCATAGATGGTTAAAACTACTTTACTGACGGACTCCTTCTAGTCTATTAATCAATTGCACACGTCCCACTAATCAGAGTCATATGTTGAGTCATATGTTGACCAACCAGAGTCTAGTGTTGACTATACAATGAGTAAAACAATGCAACTATTACTTTATGGTATCATCCTGCCTCTCCAATTCCACGGTCCATTACAAGCCTTTGACAAATGCTTTTGACATCTGAAAGTGTTGGCTCTCCCCCATGCGCGCCCTCCTGCGTTCAAAATGTGTAACATCGATTCCTCCAACGTCTATTCATTAGACACTGATGGGAATTAATAAAGTTAAAATGCTTTTAGTTGACCAATTTAAAAAAAATTCTGTCAACCTATATGCAAAGTTTCATCAAAATCGGATCAGAACTGGAGTAATAGCTGAGGCTGTTATGGACAGACGAACAGACACACAGACGCGAGTGATTACAATACCCCCGCTCGTAGCACTATGCATGCGCGGGTGTAATAAATGATCCATAGCTATCATCTCTCTAATGTTGAGCTGGTAATATTTGCAAGCACACACAGGTAGGGGAGGGTCTGCACAGTCATTGGTTCATGCTTGATGTCTGATACTGTGCAAATGGGCCTAATAAATTGTCACGGGTGCTTTTCAGGAAGGAAATAAAATGATCTCTGAGGAGTTACTGGGATCAGAAAATAGCTGCAGGTTTAGGACCAGCTCCTAAATGTAATGGGAATAGCTTCAATCTGAAAACAAACCATATCCCAATGGAATGAAGCAAGATTTATTTACCGTGACTTATGTCTCAGATGGTCTCTGTGTGCGGAGAAAAGTATTGAACTTGGAGTACGTGTCTGGGAGTGAACTCTTTTTACTGTTTACTGCTTTCTCGGCCATATAAAAGCTCATAAAAATGTACATGGCTTTGTTTCGGCTCAATCTGTTGCACATCTACACAAGTGCTACTGCAAACCTGTAGCCAGTAAAGAAATCCCCCGATATCCCTCTGTGTTCACGTGCCCCAGAGGTTAAAATGCTGTCAGGTTCTTTGACACAGTGCTGGAAAGGATGTTGTCACATGAACAAGGCTGAGCGAGTTAGGTTTGGGATGCCTGCACAAGTAGGAACACCCTTCACATGGGCGGACAGCTAAAAGAAAGGGTGTGGAAATTGTCTGCTGCAGACAGCTCATTTGAAAGTCAGAATGTGATTTGGCTCGCTTAATAAGGTGTTCCGACTCAAGTACCCCCAATGACCAGGTAAAAAGCAGGAAAACATACTTTTAACATGGAAAACTTTTTTTTGTAAAACTAACTGCTAAACTCAAGTTACAATTATTGGAAAAAGTGGTAAGATTAGACCTTTCAAAAATGTTGTTGAATCACTGCAGCTGCAGTTGCCCATGCTCATTTTGTTTGATGTCTTTCTATTTTAAGTACTTATTCAGGGTTTTTAAGCTACGGTTCACAGAGAACAAACATTCTTGTATTCATCCAGACACGTTCACAGGAGGAAAGGGAAAGATTAAACAAAGACTGACAAAGATGCAGTCCTGGGCACAGCAGGCAGGGTAGGACTGACTACCTGAAATCATCACAATCGCTTCCACAGGGTGTTGATTCCCTCTCCATTTCACTCCAGAGATGGTTCTCCCTAATACCCTAAAACTGTTTTATAAACTTGTAAACCACCTATTCAGGTAGCCAGTTTTCCAACACTGACATTTAAGTTTAGTAATAAGATGTGAAACACCGACTGTTCAGCCACTGTTCTGTATCCCAACTTTACAAAGTAATCTATGACCACTGGCACAAAAGGAAATGGAGATTGTACCAATTGATTTATTTTATCAAACGCTCATTTCAAATACTCACCAGTCGAAGTGGTCTAAAGCTATGCTGCGTTGGTACTGCACTTAAGAAAGCACAATGACGTACAGTATATGGCATTCTTCTGGATGAGTAAATATGTGGAATCACCACAGCTGCTCAACAATCAGAAGAGTTCCATGATTTACTCCCCGAATAAATGTTTGTTCACAATGTGTGACTCATTTCTGAAAATGCATCGCTAAGACTCGCATAGTTGTGAGGGGAGTCAGCGGACACATGGGTCGGTCTGGCATCGTCTCACTCCAGTGTAGCCGCAAGAGAGTGATTTGTGTCTCTTTCCCTTCTTTGTGGCCGTGGAGGTGGTTGTTTGGACATGCACAGTGCCACAGATACAGTACACTGTGACTCTTTCCTGAGTCTTGGAGCACTGTGTCTGACCATTTCTAAATACAATGCTGTCGGTCCACTAGGGCTGTCAGCCATAGATTCAATATTTCTTTAATAGGATTTTTTTCCCAATCAAATCTACGTCTGAAGGCCTCCCTAGTGGATCAGATTTATCTGGCCACACATGCTGCACCACTGTGCCAGACGTTTACAGACCTTTACATTTGGGCTTAATCGGTTAACCGAGTTAACCGGCAGAATCCCATTCTCTGGACTTGCAGACTCAAACGCGTGTTGTCGCTGAGTGCATTGGGCTGTCCCGTTGTGAAAACAGCGTTTCTGGCAAGTGCTTTTATGCAGACCTTTCGCACCCTATATCTGCATCAATGCAGACTTTCCTGCCCTCAAAATACACAATTGAAGTCTGCAAGTCCACAGTCCGCGGGTGTTTCTCGATGTCTGTACAGACATGTGAACTTGTGTGACGTAATATTTAACGGCCAAGTTCTGTTCCAACACAGTGTTGCCAGACTGGGGGATTTACCCCTAAAATAGTTGTGTAATTTAAAAGGAGTCAATGGTGGATTTTAAAAGGAGGAATGGGGGACGAGTTGTGAGAATTGTTTGGGAGTCAATTGAAGATTTTTTTTGGGGAGGGGAATTAATTCAGAAGGCAACATTGATGAGAACGGACTTGGATATCCCATTGCGTGAGGGCAGATGAGACGGCAGCATAGGAACAAGCTTACAGCTAGGCTACATTTTTAGCTTCATCAATAAATGAGACTGCAATCTTTCTATGAATAAAAATTAGGCGAGAAATATGTCTTACAATAGCTGGATTTTTACCCCCATTTTAACCATATTTGTAAAATTAAGCGAACAAAACAATTAATTAACAACTGCTGACAATAGCCATATTTTAATAGGCTACCTGAAAGCTAACTGAAGGCAGAAAAGTTTCTGAAATTAGCAGGCAGTGAATCATCAAAAAGCATAGTGAGATTAACAGAATTTACAGAAAACCGTAGGATGAAACCAAACATTTGTTATTAATGTTAAACTCATCGTCTCTTTTTGCTGGGACGTAGCCTACTTAATCCATTTCCCAGTGGAAAACTTAGAACACATGTAGTTCATATTTTAATATAGATTATTTTATGTCAAAAGCACAAAAGGATTGGATCGCGATGATTAGCTAAAGCTGTTAATCCTAGGTTGTTGTTAGAGCAATATACAAATAATAACCTAGCTAGCTTTGTAATACAGACACCTGCAACTGTTATCAGCTTTTAGGCGAATCGGTGCCATCTTCTGGAGTGCAGTAGGAAAGATATGCCAAAACAAGATTCAATAAAGTAGGCTTTTACGTGATCATATGAAACAGTCAAATATGAATTGTAAAAAATATGTGTTAAATAATATTTATTTTTTAGCATTTATTTTTACAAATACAGTATAACAT
>CM040400.1:73175059-73222480 GCA_022702515.1 Ilyophis sp. 1 JC-2022
TCTCATTTGGTTACTTTTGTTTTCACACGTTCTAAATTCTCACCCAGCTCTTGCCTTCTCAAAAAAAAAAGAATAAAATGTATTTAAAATGCTTTGTGAAGCTGTGAAACTGTACTGCTGCGTTAGTAGGTTAAAATTGGCATAACACGCAGAGCTACATTTCCACAAATGAATCCTGCAGCTTCATACATGCTCATGAAACAGCCGGTGAAAAGAGGCTTTCCTGCACTCTCCGGGCGTAAGATTACAGTGATTCTTTTCTTTCCTCCCGGAGTGCAGCTGACCGGAAATTTGGCGTAGCAGCTTGACAAGCGGCGAACATTGGGACGGTACTGAGATTACATTCTGGTTTCCCTGCTTTTTACAGGCCCGACCGCTCAATAACGCAGGTGAGAGCCGTTACTGCCGCCGCTGAATGCTTGTGTCAGCGCTGCAGCCAGGGCGAACACTTTAACGTGCAAACTTGGCAGAAACATCACCGTCCAAAGTGTGCCCACGGGAAGCATTTCCAGATAAATTTCTCATGGCATTTCTCTGATTCTGTCCCAAACTCTCCCGTCCTTTCATCTAAGCTTTAGATCCATACTGGGACCTCTTATTTGGCAAGTGGAGTGAGCATGAAATATATATATATATATACTGTACATGTGGTGTTTTATTTAGATTTTTTTAGTTAGGTGAAAAAAAAACTGAAAAAACATGCAAACTCAAACACAGGCACAAACAAACCATTTTTCCATCCTTACCCTAGCAACTGAAGACGTGTTTGTGTTTATTTTCTGTTTCGTCTCTAAAAAAACGGCCGACGTGATTGGTAGACAAAAGGCAAGGCCCCGCGGTTTCGCTCATCAGCATGAACACTGCGCGAAAATATGTCAGCAGAGGAACCAAAAACCAACTGAGGGAAAAACTGTGTAATGTGCATCTTCTCAAAACGTGCCCACTGCCTGGCATTTTAGATGCCTTGAGGTTTGTGGTACAAACCTATGGTTTGTCAGAATTCCCAATCAGAAGACCTGAAAAATGTGGTATTCAAAATGGTAGTGCCATGTAACAATATACTAAATATCACAGGATTCATGTCTGTTGCTGTACAAATATAAACTTGGAAAAAGGAGTGTAATTCACATGCATGTTTTCAATGAACATGTTGGCAACACAAGTTGAGGGTTAGGCACACGATAGAAACACTTTCTTTTCTAAAATGAGCTTTTTAAAAATACCTATTGGGTAGGGAGTGTCTTTTCTTCTTTGGAACACAAGAATACATTTACACCGAGGCGTTCTAAAAGTGTGATTTTCGTTGGGTAAGCATTCTTGGACAACAGAGTAGTGTGTCCCAGTATTCGATGATTAATGTACCGCATGAAATCCCTCATGATATTTTTAAGAGGTGCGAACATGTAAGAGTAGCTTGTTTAAATTAAGGACAGCTTGACAGTATCATATAAGTAATGCATTCATTTTAATTTCGCCCCATGCTTTTAAATTAAAGAAATGCCAAAGTGCATACAGCGAGGTTTTTTTTAATGGCCTGGCAGGGAGCATAACGTTGATATCGACTCATATCTAACGGCAGCTCAGCAATATTCAGGGCGCGAAGCATTGCGCTTGTTTTGAAGATATGTTAACGTATAGGCAACCTAAATATAGTTGACTTTCTGTAGCGGCGGTTTCGTTTTACACCCGCGGAAAAAAAGGGAAATTATGAAGGTGACCTGATGGATTTTATTGCAGCAAACACAGGTAGAAGCGGTACACAAATGGTTGAGGCTGTCAGCGTATGCCCTTCTGCGTGCACACCAGTGTAACATCGATGCAGGATACAGGCCATTTATTTTACCAGACCACAGTATTTCTCCTTATTTCTTTTGCATTCCAGTGTTTTTTTTTTTTTTTGGATTAGAATTTTTAAATAAGTATCACTGCTTGCTGAGCCCCAGAGGTATCAGAAATGCCAAGGACAGGGCCATTCCTGACCGACTCATTTGCACACCTCCCTCCTGCTCAGATGTTTGATAGCACACGTGTACAAACAGCATGTGACAAATCACTAGGCTGGGAAACCAAGGGTGGGAAAGAGAAATGCTAATTGAACTGAACTTTAAAGGGGAAAACTTTACATACAAGCAAACATACAGTGAGCGCCATAATTCATTGGACAGTGACAATTTTTTTTGTTATTTTGGTTCTGTTCTATAGCACTTTGAGTTTGAAAGGATACAATGATAATGAGATTTAAGTGCAGACTGTCAGCTTTAATTTGAGGGTATTTCCATCCATATTGGATGAACCATTTAGAAATTATATAACTTTTTGTACATAGTCACCCCCATTTTCAGGCATCAAAAAATATTGGACAGTTTAACATAATGTAGAACAAAGTAATCATTTTTAATATTTGGTCACATATTCATTGCATGCCATGGGTCTGTGACCCAACAATATCAAAAGACTCTTGATATTTTATTTTCTGGTACTCCTACAAGCGATACTATAGCCTCTCTGCATTTGAATGGATCTCAATGGGAATTGGGGGGTGGGACTAGATTTAGCTGTAAATTACTCTGGAACAGTATGGAACACACGGTTGGCTAAAAGTCACCAAGGGTCTGACGTATCAAACAAGCCATCACTCTGCTGCCAGATATGCAATAGATATGGATGGATAACTTGAAGGGTTTATTTTTATTTTTTATTTTATATATCTCCTGACTAATGCTGAATTCCACAATGAAAAGCTCATTCCTGTGTGACTAATTGCAGCTCTTTTGCACAGTTTAGCATTTGGTTGACCACCGTTTTTGTCCAGTATTTCCATACTTCCAATATCTACTGCTGCTGAGCACAAATACGGTGACAGAATAAAATGATTAATTTCATCTCATCCTTCTCCCAGTATGGCTGTTTGACCCAGATTTGATTTCAATATCCAATGTGAATGGAAATTCATCACTCAGGCAGAGGAGGCTCTAGTTAAATATATACACATTCCACATGGTACTACAATGTTCTGCTGTGTGCCAGCAGCCTTCAGTACATGTGTGTGAATGCACATCACGTCCTCCATGGCAGGGCAGAGTTCAGGGCACTGGCCACTGATTGGACAGGGTCTCTGGGTGGTGAGACAGTCCGTGGGGAAAGGAGATCTAAGTGCTGCCTACATGGGAGATGGGTAGATGATCAAACCTGCCACTGCTGAACTGATCATCAATCTGGCAACACCTCCCCTTTGATCCAGGCTCTATCCATCCTTACTGTTGAATTGATATAATGCTTTTTGTTTTAGCATTATTTACAAACAGAATACTTATATTTATTTTATATGATCTGACCAAAATGTGGCTTCGATTCAATCAACATTTGTGCTTACATTTTTACAAAAAAAAATTTTGTTTCCATTTTAAGTTAATTTTGTTGATTGCTGAACTCACCACACTGTGTTTGTGAAACTCTTGAATGTACTGGTAAATTCATATTTAAAATCACATTCTGACTGAATTCAGGCCTGTCTTTGCATGAGTAACACATTAAGGCCAAATGTTGATCCAGGGGGTCGTCTCGTTCAGAGATTATACTGGACTCATGCAACCTGCCTCTCACTTTGCTGTTTCAAGCCACCATTTCCATGGGAGGTTCACAGGACACCTTTCCTCTCACAGACATTATGCTGTACAGGTGTGTACGTACTGAGGACAGGTGCATGTGCAGGTGCAGGTGCGTTTCCACGTACACTCCCCTGGGTCGCCCGCAGACAGAGGACACCCTCACGCCTTTCATGACCGTAGCTTCCTCTAACCTGGCTGAGAGCCGGGCCGATCGATGGCGCTGCCGTGTCCCGCTCGGATGTCGGCGGCTTCATCATTTTCCGCCACAGACACATCAGGACTGCGCCGATCACCAAGATCAGAACGGGACACCCCTGACGCCCGTTCATACTGCACTGGATCGATACGCTTATTGAGGACTGGGCGTCCTGGGGCACGGCCGTCCACACCCCTTACACGTCCACCGCTGCTAAGCCTCTACATCTCTCCTCAGCTCTCTGAGCCTTTCTCTATTTCACCTGGATCTGCTCACTCTGTGTGGCTCAATGACAGCATTAGCCTTCTCTACTACAGTTTATCTTTTATTCATTCAACAAGGAACATCACTCTTTTCATCATTTCCAAGGTGGTTACTTCTTAATTCAACACAATTAATAAGACCGCATGTTTCTAAACGTTCTAAAAAGAGGACGGTGCATGTAGGGAACACAACCGTATACAAGCTATCTGCAGTCATAGATTTACTCACAGTCATACCTGTGCGGTCATAGATTTACTCACAGTCATACCTGTGCGGTCATAGATTTACTCACAGTCATACCTGTGCGGTCATAGATTTACTCACAGTCATTTTTCTAGTTTTAGTGTGGATCTAATACAATAATAAATGGCAGTGCAGTCCATTATTTCTGTGCAAAATGTTTGTATTTCTGATGATGCTGCAGATGTTCTTGTAGTGTATACAATGTGATTATAATCACTGAATAATTATCACTTTCAACATAAATGTTTGAGATGCCACTGACACAGAATACTGATACACAGAAGTGCGATAGTTATTCGAGCTTGTGACTTTCGTCAGCATTTCCCCTTGTGCTGTGTCAAAGCAGAGGGGTTGCATTTCATTTCATAAATGTAAATTATTCATTTCAAATAGGCCAAATAACTGTACATTTAATCATCTAAATACATCTCATCATCATCACCCTTGATTTCTGTCTGCTTGGGAACGCTACACAATGCAGGCCTATATTCCGTAGATAGGCCTATATTCCATAACCTTTTGCACTCTGTAATTCTCTGTAATTGCCATTCTCTAATTACAGCTTCTTATTAGAAAGCATTTTCTCTACAAGTGTAAGATAACAGGGTAAGAGGGTTAACCATGTGCAGGATAAACAAATTAGCCCATCATCCTGGCATCAACTGTGGAAATATTTACAGTGGGCGCCGTTCAATGCCCTGAAGGCTAACAGCCCACAGTTTGCCTATGAGCCCTCAGTAAAGAGCATGGACTCTTTCAGCAGACGAGCAATGGCTGCCGTACTACCGGACAAAAATGCAGGTTTCGTGTCCGAATGCATTCAGGACAAATTAAAGGATCAAAGAGAAAGAGCTGATCCTGCTGTGAGCGCAGGTTCATTTAGAATTTATCATTTAATTGCAAATTAAGCTGATCTTGAACTTGATCTCAGGTCCTTGCTGTCTCTTCCTTGTAAAAAGGCAGACAGAAAAATAAACATATGCTTTGCTACAATACCAATCAGCTACAATTGTCACTTTGAAATGTTAAGACACTAAATACAGTGTTCGTTGGAAATGCATACTATTCAAATATAGCTGTGGGGTGGTTATTGGCTGTGTGCTGCAGACAGTAAAATAATATACTGACCTTTGTGTCTGGCTGAAATGATTATCGTCCCAGATTCAACAAGCAATCTGATACATATATATATTGCTCTCAAACCTGGTCTTTTCAGAGGGTCCTAAGTAATATGGTGGCAGAAAGAGAAATGAGAAATGTTGCATTCTTTACTAGGATAGCTTGCCAGGTGTTAATCTGGTCAGCATTATTGGGTAACCAAAAAAAAACCCCACAAAAGGCTTAGGGTTACAAAAGTCTGATGTCACTTTTGCTAGTCTACTTACTGACTTTAAAGTAGATCCTCAAAAAGCCTGGAGGATGATCTGTAGGTGGCGCTGTCCCAGTGAGGGAGCTTGCGGCATAAGGCTCGGTGGCAGGCCAGAGAGAGGAGAGGGGGCTCCCTTTCTCATTGCTGACAGCTAATGCTGTGCTATTCCTCCATGTCTGGCTGCAGTCTTTATAAACCTTGAGTCGTAAAGCCACTGTGACCCGGGCTATTAGGGGATGACCTGTGTTTATGACAGTAAATGTTTGTTTTCAGGCTGCAGTGATTCATGGGGGCGATTAGGCTGCCAGAATGACAGGGCCTGCTTTTAAAAGGCTTGCCCACAGAAGGGCCACCAGATCCAATATTAAAAAAAGAAGGAAAGCCTGAGATTACAGTAGATAAACTCAACACTTCCTACTGAGGGTGACGTGCTACAGCTTCCATCACCAAATAAAATGAAATCCACATGGCTTGTCTGTAAGGAGTATCTTTCAGATTAGTAAACCAGAACAGTCCATCTGTAGGCTCTCTCTTATTCTGCATTAGTTTTAGATAATTGTGGAAGTTCTTAACACCCACCCAGCACCCCCCATTTCCAGTATGTTCTTCAGAAAATGTCTTCATGGCTTCATTAATGAAAGTACCTGGAACAGCCAGCCACTCTGGAATCTCACACAGAAATAAGACAATAAGACAGCAGCTGATCCCTGCATGCATGGCTAGTCTCAGCTCTACACCAGGGCCTCTCGGCGAGGAGATCACACTGTTAGTGCATTTCACAGAGATTGTCTAAGGCAATGAGCGACTCGGCTACTCAGACATTTGAGCCACATCTGATCAGTATACAGAGGCATGAAGGGGAGAGTTATACCTTCTTTGCCCTTTTAAACACACACACACACACACACACGCACACACACATACACACACACACACACACACACACACATTAGGTTATGCACATTTACATTTAGTTATACATACATGCACAGATCAGATTCCACAATGGACACGCAGAGGTTATATTTAAATGACAAAAATATAAAGCCACATATGACAATCCTGTACTCTACTGTGCCAGAGGGCCCAAAAAAGGCCCCTCCTACTCAACCTAGACACCAAGCCTTTCCTTCCTACATGTGAGACAGAAGTGAGAAACTACACCCAAAAAAACCTCCCGTACCTCGGATATAAAACAATCTCATCGCTATTAATAAAGTAAGCGGGGTCAGCAGCAGATATCCCCCCATCAATCTAGTCACAGTGAATGCCACTACATCGGAGGAGGTATCTTGATATTCTCAAAATACTGCACATGTAATTGAGACCTCTAGACCCATAGGGGACGTGAGTCACAGATTGCTTCATGGCTAACCCCACAAAGAAATCTTCCGCACAGAATCAATTATGCTTTACATCACATTAGTAAGTGGTTTCTTAATGAAGATGAAATTTTAAGTAACTGTCATGTTCATAGCTTAGCAATCGACAAAGTCTTGATTTACATCTCGTGGAATCCAAGAAGTCCATCTTGGTTAAATACAATCACTTTATAACTATTATTAAACCTTGTTTATAATAGCTATAAAGCGACCACACCTCCTCCTCCCACTATCAATCAATGCTACCATATAATGGAACCACTCCTCTGTTTTCCATGTGCTGCCACTTCCAAATCCAACCTCCTCCCCAATTTCCTACTTTCCGAATAAATTCAGGTTCCTGCAAGCTTTAGATCATAAAAGACTTCAAGACAAGCAACCTTATCTGGAGTGTACATCAATAATTGCCATCTGATGCGCTGCAGCAGTAGCTGCCCGTGGACTGTGTCCCTGCCATTTATATTAACAGACAATTCTTGATAATTATTTGAAGCTATTTGCAGGGTAGGAATATTGCTGATAAAGTTATTACACCTAACGGAAAAATAACTGCGCACACATATCATTTCCAAAAATGTGCCTTATATTTTGGTCTTGGGGTCTCATCTGAAGTATATAGTCATTGGGCCTCATTTATCATTCATGCGTACATTGCAGTCTGATCGTCCGTATGACCATTTTTACGCAGATTTCTCAAAATATACGTGGGGGCACGGTATAATGAAATCTCACACCAGCTCTTGACTTTGCGTACGCTTTTTTCCAGTGGCGAGGGCACAATAGTCGTGCAGCCTAAACAATGAAAAAATTCACTGCGGAGTTAACACGTAAAAAACAAAAAGGTGCACTTTGGAAAACTTAGGTTATGTGAACTTAAAAATCAGATTTCGCCTTATATGAGTAGCTGATCGTAAAAAAGGCAAAAATACATCCAAGACATTCCATTTGTAAAAATATTAAAAGCTGTTTATGAATCTGGGCAGTAGGCTATTTTAAAATGCACTTGAAATACGCATTGCGTCTCTAGACGTACGTTGTGTAGCCTAATTGGCAAAAGTAATGTCTGAATAAGTAGATTTTTAATTACACATCGCTATGTAGCCTAATTAAATTGAAGCATCGGCTCACGCTTCATTAATAAAAGTACATACGCAATGCGTAGGTCAAGTGCATTTTAAAATGATTGAGTCGGGAAATAGTCTCTGTATAAGTATTAATTGGAGACATAAAAATAATTACACATCACCAATCATGTTGTATGAAAGACACAAAATTGTTACTTTTTTCTAAGAATGGCAGATCTAGCTTTATTAGCCTATAAGACCTAGCAAAAAAAATTCTTCTTTGCTATGCCCGCCATGGTCTAGAATACTGGGAAAACCGTGTTGGCAGGTGCATTTTTAAAGAGGCAGCCTTGCCAAGTATGGGTAGTAAACGGGTGTGTGAGTATGGTCATTCATAATGGTGTGCACGCACTTCCTAAACCTGCGAACACATTCACGCTCAGGTCAGTGGTTCACGGAAGTTTGATGAATGACACGTGAGATGTGATACGCTCAAACATACGCTAATTTTTATGACCATATTGATGAATGAGGCCCATTGTGTATCGTCATTAATTTCCCCATTGTATTGTACTTGTTTGAGTACACACATCAGTTGCACTAATTGGTTGAGTGCAACAATACTCTATTGTGCAAAATAAATCTGTGTAACACTTAAATTGCGTAACTTGCAAAACAGTCACAATAGATCTAAACAATGGTGGCAGTGTGATATCACTAATAACAGTAATGACGTGTGTATCATCTTTACTTTTGAAATAAGCCATGCCACATCTGTCACAGTAAATGAGTGGAAAGAACAACTCTGAAATGCAAACTCTCTAGAGAGAGACAGCATCCGGTGTTAATAGAACATAACTCTTAACTCTTTAATTATTAAGCAGAAAGTGGTTGCCATTACACAGGAGCCAGCAGTGGACAGTCTGAAGAGGTTATGAACCTCTCTCGGCCTCCTTCGCTCTCTCCCTCCATTCCGCCCGGTCCCTGCTTCCATTTCCCCTCGTACTAAAACGTGGCGATTGCCCTTTCATTGTTCCGTCGGCTCGCATTTCCACGAGCAGCTGCTGTGGCTCTGTACGACTTGCATTGACCGTCTTGGCGTCCATTTGCTCGCCGGTGTAACTGACATGTTTTAAGGTGCAGGCAGGCACCCAGACACTGTGCTATTGTGAGCCACTTCCTGGCAGCGAAAGCCATGTTTGCATTACCTCAGCTGACATTACTTAAAGGGACCATATCGCTTTTCACCAAAGCTGCTGAAAACAAAAACAAAAACAAAAACAACAAGGTAAGGCATTGTCAGACAAAGCGGGTTATGATTTGATTGGACTATAAGCTCTGTGAAGCATTATAATACATAATAATAAGTTAATTAATAATATGTCTGTAACGTTCATTAATATTGTGTATTAAATAGATAATATATGCATGAAATACCTTTAACAATCATGGCAAATGGTTACATTCATTGATAGTGTATTGTGACAGTAAGGAACCACTAAAGATAATGCTGTATGTACTCATTTGTTTTTTTACGATTTAAAATATAAACTCATATACTCATACAAAACAGATATATTTTTTTCTGAATTATGAACAATCTGCTTCTCATATTCAGCAAATTAAACGATATAACAGCTATAACATATTACTGTCACAACTACCACCTCCACCCCAGATGCATTGCAATACACTACAACGCAGGTGAAATACTACAATTTCTACGTTCTACATTCTACATTCACATAACCCCCATCAAAGAAAGAGAACTTTAAGTCAAGTACTTCCAAAATATAAGAAGTATTGATGGATGGTTCCAAAGCTTCTCTTGGTTTAAGATAAATCACTTTATAGGATAATCTTACCATTATAAAAATTAAAGCAATAGTTTCAGGAACTAAGTGTTATTAAGAATATTTAGGTGTACGCAAAACGCATACATGAATGCCATCATATTTCTTCTTGTCAGAATTCCATACTGTATATAAAGTATTATTTAATATTAGATTTTCTTTCCATATATTACTTGAAAACATTAAATAAATAATAAACGAAGAACACAGAGGATAAGGTACGATCAGGACCATCCAGAAATTCAACAATGGCATCTCACAATTCCGATGCTCAGAGATGCACAGTATTTACAGTATCACAGGCATGTAAACCCTTAGGCTGATAGAGAATATGAATATATGCCTCATTCTATGTCTTTACCTGCAACCCTCATAGGCCTTTCTAATTGATTTCTATACAGTACATGCCGGTATTGGCAGGAGAGGTGCTTCAGACAATGAAACATATGACAGCTGGAGCACAAGTGGCCATTGTATAGGATTAACTGCAGGTCTACACATATGGTAATTGCAGTAATTAACCTAATTGTTTTCATGTTTCCATTGTAATCATCTAATACTATTTACGACCGCTTACTGTTTAGACTGCTCACAGCTGGTTTAACGATTATTTGTGATCCGTAATTACAAATATCATACCTTACGTACTGCTGAATTACCATAAAACTGGAGATGGCAGTGGTGTGGAGAGGATACTCAGAGTAAACCCAAAACCAAAACAAATGTCATCCCCAGAGAGCAGTGAGAGGCTGGAGTCCTTATCACTTAGCAAATGTATGAAGCAAAATGTTCCTACTGAAATGTTAAACGCTGCTTTTGTCAGGCAGCTGTCAATGGGGAATTCCCATTTTGGCTGGGCGCCATGCTCTTCCCAGTCTGAGTGAGAGGCAGAGGAACTCATACTCAGTGTATTTCCACTCCTGTTTATTTTTGCGCAATGTGATGTATTCGACGCTGAGATGGGCAATGGTAACACAAACAAGCCTCGTCAGCCAGGTTCCTGCATGACTCTACTTAGCAATGTGCGGTTGAGAACCTCTGCTATGATGCAATATGCAAACTTCATAAAACTATGTTTTTTTTCCACCAGGTGAATAGCTCTCATTGCACAACTTTGTATCGTGAAGGATTGAGAGACAATGAGAGAGAGAGAGAGAGAGAGAGAGGGGCTCTCCCACTCATTATGCAATTGCGTTCTGTTGTCTGTTCACTTTCTGTCTCTCTCTCTTTCTCTCTCTGTGTTTTAGTTCAATAAAAACTTTCTCTGCGTGCATTCTCTGCGTGCTCAACCTATCTTCTCAATAAAAGCACGCAGAGAATGGTCTGGCAGATCACTCAGGAAACATCCTCTTTATCTGCTTCAACATCTTGTTTCTAATTTATGTTTCACATGGTAACAACACAAATCCTTAGAGGGCAATGCCACTGGCAGCAGACTGTCGCCAAATCTTTAGTCTTTCCTCTCAGAGAGCGAGAGAGAGAGAGCAATAAAAGCGTTCTGTAAAGAACACACAGCATGAAGCACTTCAGTCGGCTTCCTGTAACACTTCACCGTTTTGTAGCCGAGAATTGAGAGCTGGTTTAGAATAAGAGCAGGGCGTAGGTGAGGTGAGCGAAGACAGGAGAGAGGGATGCTCAGACCCTAGTGTAATGAGCACTAATGCAAGGCTACAAGTGGACATGTGCAGCTCTCCAAAGAATTCTCCACGGCACATTAATATACAATATTCATTGTATTTTTTCTATCCATTAGCTGTAACACACAGCCGCTGCTGCTGAAGGTGAGACTGGCCTGTCGATTTCTCTTTGAAGGGTCACAATATAGCGTGTTATAAAATAAAGGGACACATGATTCGCCTCAAAGACGGAAGGACAGACAGAGGGGGACGGACTCTCTATGAGAGGGGTCAAAATTTGCCTTCATAAAACAGAGGCCCTGGGACGGCAGTGTGTTTCATGTACTCTGTGAGTACGCAGATTATTTAGGCTGCAGTTTTACAGTAACACATCACTGTCTTGTACGTTTATCCACTAGTTGCCCGTTGAAAACTTCCTGAAAATGTGCAAGTGCTTGTCTTTTTCATCTGGAAGGTGAAGGTGTGCCTAAAAATTGTTTATAAAACATGCACGTGTTGCTCACAAAAATGATATATTAGTACCTATTATTATATTATTTTACTGATACTATGATCTTACTGTATTTTAATATTTAATATTTTAAAATTAACATAGACATAAACCTTGGTACTTGGACATATTACATTCTCATAAGGCAAGCACATAAAACATGACTACGTTGAAATAGCGTTCTTCTTACATTGTATACTCTGTATGGATATGCTTCATGTTCCACATATGAAATTAAGTACTAGCCAGGCCATAAATAAACATGAATTAGAAATACTACTAAAGTGTGAACATATGTTTAGCAGTCTCGAAGCAGTCTGCTTTGCTCATTTAAGGCTGGATCCATAACGGCGTCAAATCCCAATGACCTTTGGTTTCATTTGCATGCAGTTGCATCTTGTGAACGACACAGACCTTTAAAGGCTAATTAGGAACATAACAGAAATAACCCCTGGCAGGATATAAGCCCATCTATGTGGCACATAAGTAGCCTGGGTGGGTGCAACCAGCACAACGACACAGGCAGCGCAACCAGCACAACGACACAGGCAGCGCAACCAACACAGCTGTGCAGCTGACAGAATCACTCTCATATACATCACAGCTCTTTACCGCTTCATTGAGCTCTCCAAAATACAGCCATTTATACTCAAAGATATCCCGACTTGAGGTTGTACAGAGGTAGACGTGACTGAGCACGTTCACTAGGTGAATGGGGCCAGTGAATAGGCAGAGGAAACAATCTTATGTATTTTCCAGACACCTGATGTGTTGAATTTTATTAGCTCAAATTCTGTGAAGAAAATGGAGTAGGGTTTTTCAGTCCTGTTTTGAGCTGGAGTTTTGACTATGGAGGAGACAAGCTTGTCCATAGTCACCATTTCTGCTTAAGTTTGACTTGTAAATGCAAGTGTTAGTTTTGGTTATTGCTGAAGGAGCATTTCATTGTAAGTTAAAGATGAATGTCAGTTGAATCCAAGGCACAGCCACTGAAATACAGAGAAGACCACATATTTCAGACACACGGCATTTTACACAACACAATATTATTAATTGACATAATCAAACGTAATTTGTGCTGGTAGTAAATGATGCCGTTTAGCATGGGGGGAGGGAGCGACCAGAAGCGGATTTAGTAACCTTGTCACATCAGACAATTTAGAGCAAGTAAACAGAAACTGTACTTCCAAGGAAAGAGCCAGAATATGTTTCTGGTTTTCATTAGTATGTCGGTTATTTATGCTAATAACCTTATGTGTGCTTGGATAGTTAATATTCTGGCCATCTGCCCACAATGGGAAGATATTTTCTGAAGTTTATCTTTGAGATGAGATGACTATGGAATACTGCAATATTTATGAAGTGTTGGGGAACATTAGATCCCTTAATAGCTTTGAAGTCCGAGCTCAGACTTTCATCCCTTCTTAAAATGTCCATTTGCTCATCCGTAATTGGAAACCGGAAAAATTTATTTCTTCTGTTATTTAGGCTGTTTCTGTATCGACAGACCAGCAGTATTTCAAACATTGCTTTAAACTCACTACTGCAGACCTTGGAGGAATTAGGGGGGGGGGGGTGCACACTGTACCTTATAGGAGATGATAATCCCTCAGTCTCTCAGTAGCCCCAAAGGGCAACTACAAAGGGCACAGAAAAATGGTAATATGGTAAAAATCGATATGGTAAAATATCCCTCAGCGCATTTAAGTTTATTTGGGGATGGGGGACACCAATAATGTGGTAAACTGTGGTAATGATTCATGGAGCCCCGGGCTGCACGAGGCACACAAATGTCAGGATTGATGCGGCTCTCATGGCCCAAGTGCTTTTGTGTCACTTGAATGAAACAAAAATAATGTTAATACAGCTTGCAATGAAAATAGATTTTACATCCATCAAACAGGCAAATGTACTGTATCTACCGCCCCTTACCCCCACCCCGCAAAAACCGAAAAAATTCTACTTACATTTGAGCTGTCAGGATTCCTGCATATAGAATAATAAAACCCACTTGAAAGGCAAGATGTTCATATGTGACATAAACACATTAGCAAACATGAACCAAAAAAATCTGAGGCCTTTATTTTTGTTTGACTACAAAATATAATGAAAACCTTTTGTTGTTTGTCTTAACTGTAGCATATTCTCTATTGTAACTGAAAATAAAAATTTTTGATTAAAATTTGAAAATAAGATAAGTATATCTGGTGTGTTTAAACTACACATAACGCCCTTATCTGACTGAGAGTGGTGATCACTATCTGTCCAAGAAACGAGGCTCCGTGAGGGTTTGAATGCGGCCTCCCCCACCTGCGTAACAGCACAAATTCGCACTCGCTTCATAATGGAAACAAAGCTACATTCTCAGATGACAGATCCATGAGTAATGTGTGCGTGACACACATTGAGAACATGAGGAGATACATTATGAAACTTTTCAGTGCAAAAGGGAAGTTAATGAAAGCTCATGAAAGGTGAACACAACCGAGGGGAGCACAGAACGTCAGGGCTGGGGGGGGAATATACAATAAATGCAAATCAAAATGTTTTATGGTGTAATTATCTGTGTTACAAGTAATATGCAGCACTCTCACTGGAATTCAACCTCACGGCACACCCTCCCTCTGCTGGTCCCAGTCACTGTTCGATTAAGCATGTCCTATATCAAGGTGCACTATTGATTCGGCGTGAAACTGCTAGGTTTCATACCAAGGCGTCTCACAGTACGTTCTGTTGTGGGGCCCGTTTCTGAGGTTGGGGGATGGGAGGCCTGCTTTGGGAGGTGTGACTCTCAGCCCCCACGCTAGACTCCACCAACGTATCATCTCTGCTTCTGAAATGAGTTACCTAATCGTCTCTCGGTGGCTTTTCCTGGAACTTGGGAAGAATAGGCCATTCAG
Source organism: Ilyophis sp. 1 JC-2022 (assembly GCA_022702515.1). Taxonomy (NCBI): domain Eukaryota; kingdom Metazoa; phylum Chordata; class Actinopteri; order Anguilliformes; family Synaphobranchidae; genus Ilyophis; species Ilyophis sp. 1 JC-2022. Next base: position 73,190,066 of record CM040400.1, read on the forward strand.
GCTCGCGAAATAGAAAGTGCTCTCACACGCAATTACCAAATATAATATGTTCCGCCTTCATGACATGCAAATGCATTACCAGGCAACAAAGGACTACTGAGGACCAGAAAGACTCACCTCTGCAGAATGCTATCTGTTTCCTGTATCTGCTGTATGTCGCCAATCTTCAATTAGCGCCTTAAAGCGTGCAGATACGAAGAAAATAAATCTCCTTCTGTTCACCTACACGTAATGTAAATACAAAAGCTTTACATTTTCTGAAAGATTTTCTCCCCAATGATTGCTATTACCAAACAGAAACCTCAGGGTTGTGACTGCAGGCTGACTTTAAAGTGTTTATTCTGCACAAATGCTGCAGTACTCTTACAAGCTTTAATGCACAAGGGCATTCAGTCAAACTGAGCAGCTCTGAAATATACAGCCTGAAGTGCAGCTGTGTAGCACAAATTTAAAAAGACACAAGCCTTTGATAACAGGGCAGCAACACTTGTTGAATCCAAACAAAAGAGGTGTGAGAATTCAGTTCAGCAGGCTGCACTTTTGCATATCACGCTTTTCAAAGAAATAAATAATTCTGCACTAGTACGCCATTAGCCATCGATTTGGCTTGTGCTACAGTATGTAAATACATTAAGAGCTTAAGTAAACACTTCTCAGATGTGATGATGTTGTTCTGTTCGGTACCACAGGCCACAGTTTGTAGTGCACGACCATGTTCCTCTGGCCTTTTGGGTTTGACTTGATGAGAGTGCTGTTAAATGAGATGGGTTTAATACAGTAAGACATGTTAAATGAGATGGGTTTAATACAGTAAGACATGCTCGACGAGGCTCCAGAGTCATGGGTCACATTGAGGTTGAGGAGCCAGGCCAACAGAAACATCCTGTCACAGGTTTTTAAAAACAGCCAATGGTTTCAGTATGATATAGAAAAAACTATTGACATTTATTGAACTTATAGATATTGAAAACATCTAACCGGATATAACCGCAATGTCTTCTAACTAATGTCTTCTAATCTAATTGATAGCCCTCTGAATTAGCAAGCAGTCACAGTCGTATAATTTGCAATATTACAGATGTTTTCTCTCTTCATTTCAATTCCTAAATTAACATTGTTTCTACTGAGGGAAATTCCATATGTGTATTAATGATACTTAATGGGTAGGATAGAGATAGTGAATCCAAGCTTTTTAACAGTCCTGTAATAACAGCTGTACAGTATTCATTTAATTATTTCACTGTTATGGGAATATTCACACTTATTAGTAATTCCCAATTATATGAGATAGACTCATTTAAATGTTGTTACAGAATCTGGTAACACTTAATTTGAAGGGTCCTTCATAAGAGCTATATAACTTCTTCGTACGCACTACATAGCACATTCATAAGCACTACATAGCACATTCATAAGCACTACATAAACATTCATAAGTGCTTATGTCAATGACTGCAAACAGGCATATCGTGTGTTATGTAAACATTGATGCAGCAAGTGACATGACCATGACTTACCAAGTGCAATGACATGAGATCATTATGCCAAGTATGTAATTTCACTTGGTATGTCATGGTAATGTCACTTGCTGCATTAATATTGACATAACACACCATATGCCTGTTTGCGGTAATTGACATAAGCACTTATGAATGTTTATGTAGTGCTTATGAATGTGTATGTAGTGCTTATGAATGTGCTATGTAGTGCATATGAAGAAGTTATATAGCTCTTATGAAGGACCCTTCAAATTAAGTGTTACCCAGAATCTTTAGTTGAAGTAATGCATTTACATACTGGATTTCACAAAATATATATCTGGGCACAGATACAACTGACATTCATTGACATAACACATTTAGATTTATAAAATATATATTATAAAATCATATATATTTTTTAATTCATGTATATTCTCACAAACATGTCTGTTTTGTCTTGCACAACACTTCAAAAAAATTTAACTGACACATTGTAGAAACATTAAACTACTGTATGTGCAGTTTAACATTATTATTATTTGATTAACTTCAGGTAAGTGTTATTTTCCAGTTTAAGTTTTTTTCTATAAACATACAAAGCTAGATTCCCTTGTAACACACCTTGAAAGAAATTACCAATGTTCCTCCCAAAGTAAGCAAATTGCAGAATGCATTAAAAAGTGATCTCACGGCTGTTTGGCTTTAGCACTCCAGGGGAACAAGGCTTGGCAATTCGTTGATCTGTGTTCCTGCCTCTACTCAAGAGAGCCTATGCACCACATTACATCAACACTACTCAAGCTCCAACACAAGCTCTCAAACTGCAGCTGAGAACATCGGGAATCTTGGGAGCTGTTTTCACCTTTATCGTCTACTGGACATCTATGGCCTTGCCAGTGATTGCCACTACCTCTTTCAAAACGAGATCAAGAGCACTTTTATTACCACAATACAGCAGGTTAGCCACAGTAATAAATGCCCCTCCATGAGCCTTATAAATCCTTTATGACATAATCAATATTTATTAGTGGACCATAGACCCTGCCCTTGCTTGGCGAATATTGAACTACAGCTCATGGGTTAACGGAGACCTTTAAAAATCTGACCTGGCAAATTGGTGCTATTTTTCTGACTTTCTGGGGCTGCGGCAAGGTCTGAAACTCAATTCAGCCAGACTCAATAAATCAGAAAGTCATTGTCAGTTTATGTAATTGTACTGTAATGTGTAGAGTGATTGGTGTATCACCCCTCCCCACCCCCCATGAATTGAGAAGCTATGACCCCACAATACCATTATAGAGAAGCACATTTTGAAGGTGTGGTCTGTGTAGACAACAGCTCTAACACCAGAGGCCAGTTGTGCTATTTTAGCAATTCCTATTAGTAACTACTAATTTTACAACTACTAAACAAAATCCAATTTAAAGCATTGATGGATCAAGAGAAAACTGTTCCCCAATTCTTGCCAGTAGTTTATAAATGTCACCAAAAGGCCTTGTCCTTTATACCCTTGTGGGTATTCTGTGACCTGCACATGGTTTTGGAAATTGGGTTTTCAGCCAGGAGATAAATATCCTTACTTAAATGTTATTATATCTATTATATATTATAGTCATCTACAGATGCAGGCCCTTAATGGTAAATAACCGTAAACATAATTAAAAGTGATCCAGCATTAAATCATTTTAAGCTGTTAACATTAACTAGATACATAATAATTGGAATAATTATGTTTTAATTCAAGTGACCAAGTGTATACTTACGGCCTCATTTCCAAAGCAACTGATGACCAGACAACAAGTAAAAATTAAATATATAATTAATAATAATAATTTGGTTTTGTATGTATTTTCTGTTGATCATGTGGACAGATCATCAGGGAAATAACTAAACACAGACTACATTTATTGCACATTGTTTTGTTTTTAGCGTCAAACTATGTCTAAAATTTATACATTTTACTCTTTAAATTTTAAATTAAATTAGATAATGCTACAAACTGTTTACTTGTAGAAGTGGGTACATAGGCCTGGATTCAACCAACATCTGTCATAAACATTGACAATCAGTTTCTTCACAGACACTTGACAGTTTGGCAGTAGCATTTTGTTATGATTAAGGGACAAATGTTGATTGGATCTTGGCCTTAATATTGATATCTTACCATACAGACAGTATGTATTTATACACTCAATTGAAGACATTCACTCTTCAAAGTTTTCCAGCAAACCGCACAAAAATAATAGTAAAAACTTCATAAAATGCAATGAAAGAACGTAATCATTTAACATCTTTATGCTGCCCCAATGGAGATAGAGTAACGGAAAGATGATACACTTTTGCTTCTGTTTCATATTTCACTTTGCCGTTTCTGGTAAGTAAAAATACAGCCTATTTACATTCAAAAGAAAAGAAAAACAGGAACTAATTCCTGACAGCTAAACAGCCAAACAAAATCTACCCACGAAAATAGGTCGAACTGGAATAGAACTAGTAAAACACAAATCTAAATCTCCCGAACTCAATAGTAGAGCTAAAAATAGAAGATTAGAAACACAAAGAAAACACCCTCGGAACGTAACTCTACAACGTCCGATAAAAGGTGAAACAAAACAAAACCAACAAAAGAAAACACTGTCTCGTAGAGAACAGCGTGGAAATAAATCGCGCAAAACGCTAACAGGAGGAAACACAATCCTATACCTGAATAAGCTAAAAGCAAGTCCCTCGTGAACATAACAAAGTTAATATCAGGAGGTCGCTTAAACCTGGCTATACCTGGCTCAACGTACAAATTAATGATAAAAGAAGCACCGGGGAAGTGGAAGTAAAGAACTTAAATACCCCACCGGTAAAAGCACGGGTGAAACGAATAACGAGCACGGGAAAGCAAAACCCAGGACAAAATCCGATAGATTCCCAATCGGGAAACAGGACGAGAATCGCAGCAGACAAGAAAACCAAAACCCACGAACCATGACATCAAATGAATATCGAATGGATGTTATTTCTTTGTTACTGTAAATAAGCTCTGCAGCAATTATTTTTGGCTGGACTTTTTACTTTATTGAGAGGTGTACATTTTACAACACATAATTCTTCACTACTAAACTACAATTCGAACTAAACCCAGTACGGTACTGCACTCCACATTACTGACCTCTGCCAGTCATTCTGCCTGACATATTTGGATCCATGTCAGTTGTGAGCGTGAGCAGCACAACCCATGACAGTGCAGTTTTTGTTTGGTCATTTAAAACACGGAAAACGTCTTCAAAGACTCACAGTGAAACTGCCGACAGAGAAGGAATCATAAATGGTTTGCTTATAAGATGTGGAGAAGCAGAGAAGCGTGGGTGTGAGAGGGTAAGACAGCACAGTGATGGGAAGTGACAGGGTGCGATCGTCACACACAGCCTTGAATGACACCCTCTCTCCGAGGGTGTAATACACGGTGTCCCACTATAGACTCCACTCTGGTGGAAAGACTCATTTTACACTCTTTTGATGACTTTGACTTTGAACTGTCATTCTGGTCCCCTTGTTTCAAAGCCGATCCAACAAATATAAGGGGTAATAATTTTCAGAATAAGAAAATGCATTCTCTAATGAAGGTAGTTTATGAAGTTTCTTTACAAATATAAAAAGCACCTACCACATGCAAGCCTCATATACCGGAACCATACGCATTTATATTAACAGTTGCTAAATGTGTTTCTGTTTGCCCACACTAGGTACTGTAAATGCACTGACTGTGGTTGGCATAAACATACAGAGCTTCTCTGAAAAGCCCCACATACCATAAACAGTTTGCACAGGCAGTAGCATGGTGAATTACAGTGTGGCTATGTTACTGAACTGTTAATTAACAACAATATGCAGAGTGACCCTTGGTGACACAGAACAAACTCTAATGCTGCAGAGCTTCTCAGGCCTTACATTGGCATTGCAACCATGCATAATTTCCAATTTGTTATAAAATTACATGCACTAATCTGACACTAACTTGACTTTTTTCTGTCCTTGCCTGAGGCAGGGTGTGTTTCCATCTACAGCAGGGGGAGGGGGCAGATTAGCTTTTACACGAGGCTCTTACCCGTGTGCCTCACTGACAGCCGCTCCAATTTGCTCCCTCTCTCTCTCTCTCTCTCTCTCTCTCTCTCTCTCTCTCTCATCTATGTGGTGAGAATAGACACATGTTGTACTTGCTGGCTAGGAAACATATGGTTGCCAATAGCAAATGGCCATTTAGAATTTTGTACCAATGGACTACGAAAGGAAGCAGCAGGTTAAAGTCTGCTCCTGTGAAAGAGATTCTGTATCTTCCAAGCGCAACATTTATTATTTTCTGTGCTAGAAATGTAGAAGTATACTGTTCCTTTAATTCCTTCAATACAGACATCCCTGTCAATGTTGCTTATATATTCTACAGGTCAGGATTTCTGTGGTCAAGCCTACTGGAGGAAAAAAGAAAATATAGACCTCAATCCTCAAACCACAAATAACTTGTAGGCACGAGACAAAACATCGTTGTATCGAAATTTGCAATGGAAAACAATGGCGATATGAAAAGTGTCCCTGTATCATGTATCACAAAATTCCATTACAAGTAAACTCCCACATAACCGCCTTCTGCATAAAGACTTACCGGATTATCCGACGCCCTCACTTAAATGTTAACCTCAATTTCTAATCGAGATTGACAGCCTGGCAGAATGCCAACTCTTGTTGCAAACTAGGATTACTGGACCTACCCTACCATATGTGATTGATTATCTATGTTTACCACTCTGTGAAAAGAAAAAAGAAGACTGGAACTAAACACCTCCTTGAATGAATTCAATTTAGCATATTTACAGTTTAAATGGCGTTATTTATGGTACGCTTGTTTTAATTTTAACAGTTTATATTACCTTTCATGTATCCGCCTCATTGAGTTCGGTTTTGTGGAATTTTACCACGTGACTGAGATTAAATATACTGTTATACCGTGTTAACTAGACAATGTTTACAAAATGGGACGTATGTATAACTTTACGTATAACTGCAAAACTCTTTGCATCATCGCTGTAAAATAAACTTTGACATTTATTTTTGTCTGATATATGGCAGTGTTTTGAATTGATATTTCTAACCTTCAAGAAATGAGTAAACTTGAGTTAAGGGTTGTTTTTCTTCCTTCAGTCAATATATTATTCTTTCTTACATAATGTGTCATGGGAATATTGTATGGTGAACCCTATATTGGGATATGAATCATATCGTGGGCTGAGTGTATCATCTCATGCCTACTTTTTAGAGTGATGAATGAGAGCTTATGGAGGCATGCAAGTAAAATTGTAGGCCAAGTAAGATTTAGCTGTCTGACAGCAAGTGGTTCCATGCATTCCATAACTGCAGTCTATACTGAAAGACATTATAAGGCCCAGGGTCAGACTGATATTAAATGCATTGCTGTTAATTCAGAATATATAAATTGTTACTTTAATTACATTTTTTAAATTTATTATAACTTCAGAAAGTGTTTTGTAAAAGTTAAAAAAAATGTCATACTGTAAAAAAATATAATCTTGGCTTTCAGCGAACTGAGGTTAGATACAGTAGGGTCCTGAAATAATAACACGAATAATTTCTGTGTGTATACATATGCACTCTATATTTAATTATGTACTCTGTATGCACATACAAATTGCTCCCTTTTAACATCCCACCTAATGCAATGAAAGTAAATGTATATGAATTAAAGTAAAACCTTCATTGCTTATCAACTCTATTATCTAAGGCCATCTATCTAGCAAAACTTGACTTCTATAAAACACAATGCTTTAATCCTCAGATGTATTATTCCCCTGTAGTGTATCCAGCATTCCTACTGGTACAAAAATGACATCTCTCCTTTATTCTTGTGCATTGTTAATATAGAACACAAGGCTTCCATCTTATTTTTCTCTTTCTAATTCACGAGAAAGCTTGAAATGGTTTCAAGCTTAACGAAAGGTTACCAACTGCTATTACACCCTAACCAGGCTTTTAGCACAACCCACACAGCCCTCGATAAAAGAGACCATAGTCACAGTTCATCACTTCCTGTGATTAACATCATCCCCCTGATGAGGAACTGGCTGTCAAAATAGCCAGATCAAGAGGCTATTCAATGACATATCCAAAACACTAGTTTGGTCCAGTGATGTGCCAATGCCGACTCTGATGACAAGCTGTGCAGTCGTTCATCTGCAATGGCTATGTGTAGCTCAGCTGTGGGAATGCACAGTGACAATTGAGTAACAGCTGGTTATACTAATTCCATACAGAAATCTTTTGCATTTCAAGGAAATTAAGGTAAATATGTAAGATTTAAACCGTGACATGCAGTGCATATACAAGAACTTATGGCATGACAGGGGTGGTGATTGGCCACCCTGAAGTGTCATGTATTCTTGTATATGCACTGGCATGGAGTCATCAACCAATTTTCAATGGTCGAATCAACATTCACTTCCTGATGGTAATGGTCACCCATGTATTAGGTTGAAATGGAAACATTGTATCAATGTAACAATAACAACCAAAGTCATCATACTGATGGATAACATAGGCTAGGCTATTAATTGCCTGTTTCTGCAGTCTCTGCTGTACATGCTAGCCTATATGCTCGTATATGTGTATGTTATGTGGTAAGTAAATGTATTTTTTCTTGGTTAAGTTCAAAGTCCTAGTTGCTACGACGAGGGCGACGTAGGAAAATAAACAAAACGAGACTTAACAGCAAAACGTAGGCTATTTGTGATTGATGCTAACGGTGCGTTCTTACAGCGAGCAACTGGTCGCTGAGTCGGATCTACGTTCCAAATAAGATACAAATACGTTCCATTTAATAAAACATTTTTATACGTACAAGGACTGGTTATTGTTCGTTATATCATGGCCAGGTAACAACACAACCCAAAGTTCCACCAAAGTTCAGTTGTGCTTTAACGTCGCTGTCTGTGGTGCTGCTGATATGGTTAAAGGAATTAATGTGAAATTTTGTGGAGGCAGACGTTCTCTCGCAAAAGAAAAAAGTGTTTTCCAGCTCCTAAACGCTTCCTGCATATACGCAGTGTTAGTAATTGATGCAGATGTTTTCACTTTGTCAGTCAATTAAAAATAAGGCCTCTGTTCCTTGCACAAAAGTCTCTAATAAAGACGAACGTATGGAAGAGTATTCAACAACCAATCGTGAAGACGCCTTCACCGGGTGCGAAGTGTTGTGGAGCGGGAGGTGGAAAATGCTTCAGGTGCATTCAGGCCAGACGCGAACCCCAAATATGCCCAATACATGGTCGGTTTCGAGGCACATCAACATCTTATAGAACATTTATTTTGGAAAAAAATCTTTTTCCTACTGGTTTTTCTCGTCGCAATCTTATTGATTTGTGTATGGATATTTAAGGGAACGCCTTTGATGGATAAAAAATGTATTGTTGCATCTAACATCACTTAAAAAAAAAAAACCCCAATCAGTGGTCATGGTAACCATAAACTGAAATGAATACTAACACAATAAACTAAATAAAGTATGTAATTTATGGGTTTCTAAAACACACTAACGATTACGACTGGTCGGGAGTAATCGTTAATCTACGAGCGTTTCTAAGAGCGTCATAAATTTAGATGGTTTTGGGAAATGCACCCTAAGTTCAAGAAGCTTCATAAGAAGGGTTTTACGATAGTCTTAGCTTTACGATGCTTTTGGGGGAACGCACCCCTGTTCTGTAAGGTCAGCCCTGAGGCCCTTCACTTCTAGGTTGTGCTGTGTTCTTTATTTCGGCTGGAAGAAATCCACTTCCCCAAATTAATCTCATCTACCAGGACATGTTTCAGTTTCACAGCTGAAAAATATCACTTTGCACACAATTCCATAGCTTCAGCTGGACAGTCATTGCCCATGGATTTATCTATGTAATCATTCATTACTAAGTAATAGCTGCATACTTTTTTGTTTTTCAGAGAATCTATCAGGGTTTTTATGTCATAGCTCATGGTGACAAGCCACAATTTGCACAGTTTGGGGTCGTCAGGAAAACAGTTACACAAAAACTTTTAGTTTTGTTAAAAGAATGACACAAAGCATATATAATACAATATGTTGATAATAACTAGCTAACACTGAGCTACTGATTTGTTATGATTGTAAAACACATTCTCAATTTCATTCAAAACGTACCCAAAAGTGTAGTGCTTCAGTTCCTTGCAAGTGCCTCAAAGAAGGCAAGGGAATCGCTGTGGAACTGTACACAGCGGCTGTCAAAAAATAGTATGCTTTTGGAAAATGTCAGTAATGTAAAATTAATTACAGTTTGAATTATCCTCATGGCATTACATGGTAAAACTAAGTGACTTGAAGACTGCAGAACACGATTTTGACATTTCTTTCATGTAGCAAGTCATCCTACATGTCACAATGCAAATATCTGAATCTGTCACGGTTGTGTTTTCATTTGCCATCAGCAGTGACAGATCAATGTTTTGGTGCTATTTGATGTGGAGATGTGGGGATCTGGGACCGGTGAATGGCGGTGGTAACCTGGTAACACACCAAAGCGTGGCATAGCGTAGCACAGAACGGAACGCCACACGCCTCTCGAGCTGAAGACTATGCAAATTGCATCATCAAAGGGTTTTGCTTTCTCTACCTAATGTCAAAAACAAAGGGTGTCTCACAGTTAGTGTATCTAGAACTCAGTTTCACATATCTAATTGAAGCATACCCCTCAGAAACCAATGAAAGCCAGCTTTCAGGGTACATAATACATGAATACTTAGCAGTTTAAAATCAGAAGGTGTTTAAGGGCTGAAACCAGTGGGCAGCTGTTTTTGTAACCATTAACTGGCAGCTGCTAGTAAATCATGGTGTGAAGGAGTGTTTTGTTATGCCCTAGTATTACTAGAATACATTTTTCTTTTTGCATTCACCAGCCTGCCTTCTGTGGGAGTTTGCTGTTGATTCACGCATGGGTCGCAATTCGGGAGACATGGTAAGGCATCAAACTGCAGGTGAGGGAGTGACACATGCTTTGATGAGCGCGCACTCCACTTTCTGCTGGGAAACGCTCACAGAACTGAGACATACATCAGTGTTTAATCTGAGGCATAAAATTCAATCTAATATGGGCTGGATTCTATCACCATTTGTCCTTAATATTTTTATATCAAGGGATGCAGTGTAGTATAATGGTTAAAGAACTGGACTTGGACCAAAAGGTTGCAGGTTCGATTCCCAGGTAGGACACTGCCGTTGTACCCTTGAGCAAGGTACTTAACCTGAATTGATTCAGTATATATCCAGCTGTATAGGAATGGATAAATGTAATAAGATGTAATAAGAAGTTGTGTAAGTCGCTCTGGATAAGAGCGTCTGCTAAATGCCTGTAATGTAATGTAATGGATGCAAATGTAACTTTGTTCTTTATAACCACAAGTTAATTTTGGTGATAGCCGGTGGCATACTATGAGATATAGAACCAGCCTTCAGTAACCTAACATGTTGACAGATGATTACTCTCAACCTGTATCCATTTGTCAGGGACCGTTCAGACCCAAACGCAGACCAGGATGTAGGCGAAAGAGAGCGTTTATTTCCAGTCCAATGTCTATCAGATGTAGAGACAGAATAAAATCAGCAGGCAAAAGAATAGTGAGACAGTCCAAAATCAATAACAAGAAATCACAGGCAAAGGTACAGAAGACGGCAGGCACAGGCAGGAGTCAAAAACCAGAATAACAAAGGCAAACAAAACAGAATTGGCGGGAAGGAATTGTAGTCGTACAAAGGGCATCTCAGGAATCTCAACAAATCTCTGGCTTTACAAACACATGGCTCAGGAAAAGTGATCAACATTCTGAGAAGGAACAGACTGAAACGCAGGGTTTAAATACACAGGGAGTGACGAGCTACAATGGAGATCAGGTGTGTGGAAACGGGGAAGGGAAATGACAAACAGGTGAGCGTAATGAAACAATGAGGGAAGCTGATAATTCACTAACAAGGTAATACGCGGACCGGATTCACACATAACACATAGACTTGAACATGAACTGGGTAGTAAAAGACAAGTGCATACAATTAGAGAAGGGAAAGCGGAACCAAGTAATCCTGGTGTCAAAATAGTAATACTGTGACAAGCCTCATTGTTAAAAAAAATGTTTTTAAAGCAGGCCTCATCAGCAGACATGAGCCTCTTCCTGAACTGTTCTAACTATGGTTTTGGCAAAGCTTGTTATGCTGGAAGGCTCATTGCATATCTTTCATAGAAATAAAGAGACAGTGAACAAAACAGAGAAATCTCATTCACCCAGCAGGAAAAAAAAGGCAGTCTTCTCTGCACATTAAAAAGTGATCTGCCCCTGAATATTCAAATGGACGCTCCCTGAGCAAACAGTGCGTTTCACTCCAAAGCTCCACTTTGCACTTAAATAGCTGAAACAGCTTAAATAAATAATATCATCATTTTGTATGTGACAAAGAAAAGAATGAAAGTGGGCTCAGATTCCAGAAGACTAATGAAATCCTTTCTCTCAAACAGGACAGGAGGGGGGTGGCAGAACACTGCCTCACACAGTTAGATAATGTTCTCAGGACTGTGAGAAGTGTTGGGGGAGAGCGGGAGTAATACCGGTGGGGAGGAGAAGGACGGGAAAGGGTGGAGAGGGGTAGCTATGGGTGGACAGTAGCTGAGAAGGTATGGACGGGGGGGTGGAGGTGGAGTGTAACAGGACCACAGCTGCCTGGCAGCTATTGCTCTGGAGCGCTTTATCAGGGCTGTCCACACTGCATTGTGTGTGGAACCAGTGCCAGATAAAACAGGACCATCTCCCCGAGCAGCTTCCTGCTCCCTCCTTCACAGGACCGAGGGCCGTCCATCTGCTGTTGCTGTGTTTTTTTTTAATGTGCCCAGGATCAACAAAGGGTCAGGATACAGGCCGCGTGTGCCAACGGCACTTCTGAGGAGACAATTGAAGTCAAAGGACAAGGGCCTTGATGCACTCTGAATGTATAGTGCTGTTTCTGTAGATAACCAATGTCCTTTTCCTTCAGCAATCTCCTTGTTTTATCGATGGGGGGTTGGGGGGTGTTGAAACAATCCTTCTCCCTCAAGAGCAACAGGAGCCTCTAACAGTCTGGAAATTCACAGATTTACTCACAGATACACAAGACCCACTTGACCCAACACACAGACACGTACAAACACACACACTGTTGATGCTATATGCACCCTTGTCAGTTAGGCACGGTCTCACTTTCCCATCATCGTCGCGGTTCAACTCTCCATCACAGGAAGAGCACAGCAGACCTCTGCGGGAGGGCCAGCGCAATACGCGCAACGGTCACATGATCTCATCTCTAATGGAAGCCAACCTACTCTAATTCCGTTGGGTTCGGAGGCAGAGGGCGAGAGGCCGGAGGGACTGCGGCCGATCGCCTGTACAATGCTCCCAGTGGGAGAGGGTCTATAATCTTGGCCAAAACAAAATCCCGATCCCCTGCAGACCAGCTCATATTACAGACTCACTGACAGATGGACAGAGGGTCAACTGACAGTGGTGCTGTCAGGGACACCGAGCCCCCGGCATCCACATACCACCATAACTGCCAGAGTCATGTAATAAATTATTGCCACACAACCTGCAGAGAAACTGAGCTCAGTATGCCCAGTATGCTCTATTGATAGGTCCTTGTTTTATATTTCAGCTCAATTAGTTCACATGGAATGGCATTTAGACTCAATGACAGCTATCAATATGTATTCTGACGTGTTTTTCATTATAAATTTACCATGTAATTGGATGGAGATGAGTGAATGGCGGGAATAAGATTACTCACACCATTTTGTATTTAAAGACCTTAAATTGTGTCTTGTTATATTTCATGTGTATTTTTTTGTTTTACATTACTGACTTTTTATTACTTCGCAAAAATGTACTGCATTTAGCTATATCCACAGATTTATTTGAAGATCGGAACTCAAGAGAGAGTATTGACTGAGTGTTACCATTGAAACAACACTATATAAGAAAATTATGGGATTTACACCTTAGGTATAGGCTATGCTTTGAAAGTGTTAAATTGATTTCATTATTTTGTGTTTGTTTTTTTAGCTACAGAGTACGGACACACTTGTTAATCAAGAAAATTAAATTAGAAATATACTGTAGTACAGCAGCAGTTATCATAAACCATGCTCACTGCTGGATTTGGTGAAAGACAACAAAAAGACACTTCAACCATAGTGTCAACTAATAACCAAGATACAAAGTGATACTTTCTCGCTGTAGTTTCAGTGTGGCAGGACTAGCACATAAAGTGGTTTTGTCTTTATGGTACTTTCCACTTCGAGGGGCCAGTACTACTACCGTACACTAAATTTCACCATTTTTAACACACACTTACCTATTTACTGTACAGTATTTGTAATTTGCTGTCACTGTATAAAATGACAGCTCTGTGCATTCACACTGTGAATCACTAATTCAATTTCACCCATACAGATCAGAGAAATTGCTCAGAGGAAAAAAAAAGCTATTCCCATGAACACCACAGCTCATGGTATTAGCTATGAAAAACAGCATTGTCTCATTTATCAAAGTCATTTGTACTGGTGTCACTGTCTGCTCCAACTCATGAAAGTGTTGTCATAATGAAAATACTATCAACACACTGTTCTACTCTGAAATTAAATATAAAGTTTAAGTGCTTACAATTCCATTGGTAGAGCTAAATGTACACTCCCCAGCGGTATGGTATGGAACATAAAATTTGGGACAGTCACAAAAGACAGTCAGATTTACAACAGTAATGTCATTGTGATCTTAAAAAAAAAAAAAAAAAGTCACTGCAACACAGTTGAGTTAGAAGAATTTCCGTCACTGCTCAGCAGGGGCATAAGGGCACATAGCAGTGCATCTGTTCTGTACACAACAACGCAAGGCAATGCCTCCCTTGAAAATAACAGAAGGAAACGTGTTGTCAGAGATATCCGACAGCCAAAAATATAAAATCAGCATTGCAATAAAGCGCTGCATTTTGGCACAGATCTCGGCAAGGAGATTGATAGCACCAAAGCGGCTGTGGTGCAGAAATATAAATGACCCACACAGAACACGGGCAAGCCCCGGCACTCACATTACAGTACTGCTGCCACTCACAAACACAAAGTGCACACACACAGCAGTTACGAACAGCTTCTTTCTCACCCCTCACCCCCAAACACACACACCAGCAAGAATACATGTGCGTGGGAAATAGGCATACTAATAAGTATAGGTACAAGCATGATCCAGGTAATACAAATAATTATAATCTTAAAAAGAAGCAAGGGAGGGTTGAATGGTAGCTCTAACTTCTCTTCTATCCTCAAAGGACTCTCAGTATGTGACGACCAGGCACAGATGTAGAACCCAAAAAGGTGGACTCCGAGCCAGACGTAAAATAAAACTCCCGAAGGAGATTTTATTACACACAGTAGCACGGTACAGAACATTAGGCAGTTTGTCGTAGGTTCAATGCAAAGGTAAAAAAAACAGGCAGGCAATCCGTAAATGCAAAGTACAAAAATCAGAAAGCAAGGCTCGTGGTTAAAGTCGAGGCAAGGGTCGAGATCCAGGATATCTGTCAGCGGAGGCACGGTACGGAAAACGGCAGGCAGGCTCGTAATCAGTAGGAGAACAGAGTTCATAACAGGTAGGCAACCCGCGAAGGCAAAGGTACAGATATACGCTAGGCAAACTCGTAGTCGAGAAAACAAAACAGGGTCAGGAATAGAACTGACAGAAGACTTGGTCATAAACAAACAAGGTCAAACCATGGATGAAACCAATTGAAAATCGCTCAAAAGAGTGAACTGAGGCAACAATCCCAGACTGAACACAAGCCAAGACAGGGTTTAAATACACTCACAGACAGGCGCAACAATTGGAAAGAGCAGAAAGCGGAAACGAGAATCAGCTGTAGCGAGTAGAAGAGTTAACGAGGAAATCAGGAAAGAGAATAGTGACAGCAAAGGGGAAAGGAGAGACATTACATTACATTACATTATAGGCATTTAGCAGACGCTCTTATCCAGAGCGACTTACACAGCATTTTGGCATTTATACATAGTATCCATTCACAGCTGGATATATGCTGAAGCAATGCAGGTGAAGTACCTTGCTCAGGGGTACAACGGCAGTGTCCTACCTGGGAATCGAACCTGCAACCTTTCGGCTACAAACCCAGTTCCTTAACCATTGTACTACACTGCCGCTCCCCTACAGAGACAGCTGTAGTGAATAGACAAGATGAATTTAGATAATTAGTAGATTAGTAGAAGCCCTCATTTCTATGAGGTTAGTAGATTAGTAAACCTTAATTCTATGAAGTTCGTACATTTTTAATCATTAGTACTGAAAGAAGATAATAGCAGGAAATTACAGAGAACACCGAATTTACCAAAAATACAGGGAAACTTGTGACGGAGTGGGAACACAAACGTAACAGTATAGGTTACAAAAATAATTACTCCAACTAATTCTCTTCTTCCTTTTCTGTTGTATACATTCCAAGATGTGTCCATGCAGTGTATTCGACAAGCAGTATCCCATAAGTTTTATTATTCTTTTGTGTATTTGCTGAAATAGTCTTGTGCTTATTATTTGTAATTCTTTTAAGGCCTCTTTTGCATAAACCCCTTTGTGCAGAGGCCAGATTTGGTTTTGCAATGAAATACTGAGAGCTACATACTGTATGATAAACTATACATTTCCTGGATCATAGACTTATCCACAATTGTGGAAAATCAGGGTGATATGCAGAACTACTAAAGAACTACTATCTATGACGCAAAATGTAGGAAATGTACCCTGTTGTCCCTTAGGCCTCATACACACTGGGGTTTTACATTTCTGAAATGTTTTAGTTTTTAGGTTTTTGCTACCTTGACCTGCTCGTACACATTAATTGCAGACATTCGGTGGTTTTAGAATTCTCAGCGAGGCACGTTTACTAGAGATAAATTCATATAATAATCATAAAATAAGCACAAATGTTCAAATGTCAAATTAACTTTGTGAAGATGTTTTAAATTCCCACGGAATTCGCTAGTACTACCAATGGAACTGTACGTAATTTATTTATGATGCAAGCAAAATTATTCTGTAGGTAGGTTTCGGCAACCAATCCTGTACACACTTATGGCTAAAACCAGTTAAGGGTTTTCTAAACGTTTCCTATTAAATTAAAACGTTTTCGAAAACCACTGACAGTGTGGATTTGACAGTTTTAAGAAGCCAAAACTGTTTTTGAAACTGATTTTAGTGCCAGTGTGTACGGGGCCTTAGTGTCTCCAAACCTAATCCAAAATGGCTAAATTGTGTTCTGCTGTAAATCATAAAATAATCATATATTTAACAACAAATGAACTGTTTTGGCTCATAAAACTCACTTTTCATCATTTTCAAGTGGCAATTACTATAATTTAATCAGTATAGGGGTATAGATACACTATATGGCCAAAAGTATGTAGACACCCCTTAGTCTGGAGCTGTTTTTCATGGTTCAGGCTAGGCTCTTTAGTTCCAGTGAAGGCAAATCTTAACATTACAACTTACAATGACATTCTAGACGATTCTGGGTTTTCAACTTTGTGACAACATTTTGGGGAAGGCCCTTTCCTGTTTCAGAATGACAATGCCCCCGTGCACAAATAGAGGTCCATACAGAAATGGATTGGATATTGGATGAAAGAGTTGTCAAATGAAACCAGAATGAACTGGAATGCATAAGACAGGTTTGAACAGCATGAGGTGTTTTACGCATGGGGGTTTCAGAAGGTGTACTAACGTTATAAAGGGGTGTGTATTTCTCAAAAAGCTCATTCAAGATAACCAGTGATTCTTGAAAGAGACATCTATATGTGTAAAACCAATGGTAGGAGTGTATATTTATTTCATATTTAGTAATAGATATTGACAGTAGAATGACGTGGTATAATTACACAAGAATTTCACTTGTTTAGTTTGCTGTTAAGTGAACAGATCATTCGTTTGGGCTATTGTTGAGTTTATCTTGTTGCTATGACGGAATACAAATTTTTGGTGGTGAAAAAATATTTCAGGTGAGCCCACCCATTGACTTGGCATGTAAACGGAATTAATTACCCAGACGGTACCTGCTTTCTTGCTTTCTCACAGTTTTTCTGCAAGGGAAACAGTTTTTTTCAACATGTTATCTTCGTTTAAAAATGGTAAGCTACAAAACAGATGTTTTCACGTTTTTCTCACATTATGAGTACCGGCACTTTTTCCACTTCAAGCGCTAGCTGCAAGTAATGCATTCTTTCAGCTGCAGTTCTTTGGGTATGCTGTTGAATTTTTTTCACCGCCTTCTGAAGCCCAGAACAGGCCTGAGCTTCCATACAACAAACTATAATCTATAAACCATATTAGCTCACGCTTCAGAACCTCAGTCCTGAACAGGGGTCTCAGATGACTCAACCAGAAGAGAATCATACAGAAATGGAAATGTGTTGTAGACCAGCACAGTGCCTTTCAGAAAAAGGGCATTGTGGCTTCCACGACGAATGTGTCTTTTCTCTCTCTTTGGGCTAACCTTATGTGCTTGAACAACACACGCCTGTTGGTGATACAGTAAGTCACCTTGATGAGGGATGAACACCGGCACAGCTCATTAATTGTACCCAAATCATGTTGCACAATACTTAAGCTGATTAAGCAGGTCTTATTTACTGCAACGTTAGGATGACACTGTGAAACTCGTTGAGCATAAAACTTTATGTATGTATTCGCATTTTCTAATTCATTTTATGCTTTCTTTAAATTGTAAATTTCAAGATTTACATTTTTAGCATGAGATTTGATCAATTCATTATTTTGAATAACTAAAGTAAATTAAAATTATATAAGTAGTTTTTTTTTGTTCCAGTGCTAGAAAAAACAGCTGAAGATCACCCAGAAATAAATGCAGACACAAATACTGAAATGTTGAAATACTCACCTTCATTTGTTTGTTCCATAGCAAAAACACAGGGCAGGAAAGCAATCGTCACAAACACAGGCCCATAAGAGCACGCAACTGCTGCAGATCCTCTAACTTAAGATCCTCTAACTGAAATTATGGCCCACTCAAGTTATTCTTCATCCACAATAGAGCTAAAAACACATACAGATAAGCCAAAAACCAATATCTTTATGACTGCAAAATGCCTACTAGATTGGAAATGATTTGAAAGTGGCGCACAGCATGCGGTGGAGGCTTGTTGTATTTGTATTTGCATTTTGAATAGGGGCAGCAGATTATTATTGATAGCTGACCTATCCTCAATGACCATGAAATCAAATCCTCTTTGGCTGTGATGAATGTAAAAGACATGTGAAAACATCTGCGACAAGGGGATATCACTCCTCCGTAGTAAATACGCTTTTATAAACCTACAACAATCAACTGCATGGAGTAAGCAACAGTGCACTAGCACCAGATATTCAATGGGTATGTTCTTATAATCTGGACAATGCAGCTGATTAGACTGGCTGTGTCTCAAGTGCATGGCCTATTGACAAGTTTTATATGAGGCTACAATCAAAAATAACTTTGGTCTCCATGTACACTGAATATTCTGTTTCTGTTTGTGAACCAACGTTTACAGATGTTCTTGCAAGCATCTATGTTTCTATAATTGTAGTAAGCATATGCCATAATAGTGATAATAATAATAAAAACATTGTGCATGTTTTAAACAATAGTGTTTTGTTCGACATATATGTAAAGACATTAATATATCCTCTTAACCTCAAATAACCAAAGCACTTCCTGTTATATGCTTGTGAGATGGGACACATCTCGGGTCCATGCTTGCCACATCCTTTCAGCTACGTCTACCGCAAACATTCATAATGCACGCATAATTGTTGGCAGGAAGCTGTCTCACCATGTATCTTGGCAACAAAACATGAACATACCATGGGGGCGTGGACAAATTATCAGAAACACCAGAAACAGAAAAAAACACAAAACAGCTGCTCTATGTTTGCTTCCATTTCTCTTACCTATATTTTCTACACTCTTTTATGACTGGCGTGCCATGTATAAATTTTAGTTTCTGTCTTGGTTTTTTTATTAGCTTGATAATGAATCATAATTAGCCATTAATCATATTGTGATCAAATAATACTAATTTGTCAATTAAATGCTCCTTTTGTGTCAGTAATAAGTGAGAACACTTTAGAGCTAACGTAGGACAAAAACTGAAAGCATTTTGGTCTATAACAACCAGAGAAGTGCACCTCTGCACAGCTGTGGGGAGTGAATACCTCTGCTCAAAGTAAAGTGAACAGCTGAGTAAAATAGAAGATCATTGAAACTAGAATCCAACACATGTAACATGAGTCACAAATATGGCCCAATTGTTAATTATTCCTTTTCACTTAAGTTTTTCACGAATCAAATTCCATAGGGGAGATCAACTCCAGTTGTT
Organism: Ilyophis sp. 1 JC-2022; assembly: GCA_022702515.1. Lineage (NCBI taxonomy): Eukaryota > Metazoa > Chordata > Actinopteri > Anguilliformes > Synaphobranchidae > Ilyophis > Ilyophis sp. 1 JC-2022. Next base: position 73,210,053 of record CM040400.1, read on the forward strand.
GGGGACCAAAATGTTTTCTGATTTTCCGGTAAATTCACGGTATAGGACTGACAGTTTGTGACGACCGTATCACCTCAACGTGTTGTCGTTCCACTGGGACTTGTTGCAGGTGTCTAAGAGTTTAGTAGAAACTTAGCATAGGTTATCCTTTCTATCCTGTCTCTTTTTCTTCCCTTGTCCTTGACAGATTGTCTTTGCCGTTTTATTTTACCTCTTGTTTGTGTTTTTCGGCTCCCTAGTTGTGAGCTGTAGGACTTTCTTTGTTGTTTGTCTTAATCTGTAGTTTGAGAGTTTTCGCCCAATACGGGTCGCTTTGAGTTTGGTTGCGGTATGTCTCGTTGTAAAGAGAGTTTATTGTTTTCTTGTACTGTGATTGATTCCCTGTTTGAGGATATATAGAGATATATAGAGATATAACTATGTAGAGAGTATATTTTAACTTTAAATATAAATTATTGAATATGCACCCTGTCTGAAATCTCCAGTGGTGTAGGAATTGAATAACATGATATGAGACAAAGCAGTTTCATGCATGTAGGAAGGCAGATACTGCATACATAATGAGCTGGCCTTGAAAGATGGCATGGACGTGACCTCTCTTAATTCCCAGCAAACAGCCACCCCTCTAATATTGCCTTACATCTTTTTATGTACTTACATAAATACAGAGGCAAGGGGAACTACTGGGAACTGGGAGCTGCATATACAATTCCCCTCTGCTCTTACATCACAGATGGACCATTCCATAACAGCCCCTTTAATTGTGGGAACCCCCAGGGAGAGGACAAAGGGGGACTCACTGAACTGAATCTTCCATTGCTTTGATGGCAGAGTAGACTCGCTTTTCGCCCCTATGAATTTTTAACACTCTGGGACATGGGGGACGCAGGGGAGCTAAGTGCGACTGGCCATTATTTGGGGAAGGTCAGTATTCCAACGGAAGCAGCGTCAGGGACGAGGGGCCACAGGCAGGAAGGGCTTTTAGAGCGAGGACTCACAGCAGTGATGCTGTGCACTGGGTAGTGTGTGCTTCAAGCCCAGAAGTGCCACTGACACAAGCAGGACTACCCCTCCTGAACCCCGTTGTTACGATTCCCCTTGGTGTTATGACTCGTCTAGGGGTAGAATGGGGGAAAACGTAATATGCCGCGTCTGTATGCACCGCTGCGCAATGATAAGGCTCTGACAAACGGGTGTAAAAATAATACCCAAAGGTTTATTAACAAATAATAATAATATAAGAAAACATATAGGGAGACAAAGGGGAGGACGCCATAACAAACGGGTACCAAAGCATAGAAATAAACAAAATACCCCCTGCTAATTCTAAAGCCCTAACCTAGTTCCCTAACCCGAATACACAAATATCGTACTAAAATCTAGCTGTCTGTCCCACCTAAACTAAGCCCATAATTACAAGAGGCGGCACCCGCCTGGGAAACTAGCCTAATGTATTTAAACAATTTACAACTGCGTGATGCGAGGTGTAAGCCCTAGGGCATCTTACTTACATACCTCGCCCTCCCCTGAGTCAAATCAAAATCGGGAAGATAACGAACAAACAGTTTTCTCTGGCAACAAAATAACAAAGGCTATGGTACTTTGGTTTTCTCACACAGGACAATACAGCACACGCAAGTTCAAAAACACGCAAGTTCAAAAGCAATCCTCTCTAACAGAGGAAACGGGATATTTAAATAGAGCGCACGTCCCTCTGATTGGACACCGGACTGGCTGTAGACGACACCATTTGCCGACAACAGGAGGGGAATACCTGAGAGAGATAGACAGAGAGAGAGAGAGAGAGACACACACACAGAGGGAGAGAACAACCCGCACAAACGCTATCTTAGGGTACATGTCCGTAACACCCGTGCTGAAATTGGGTTATGTTACCTAAACGACCTATGCAACTGGGTCGAGTGTCTTCTGAGGTGACAAGTCAGCACACCAGAAGCGGAACTAGCGGGGGTGCTGTGGGTGCGCTGCAGCCATAGGGGCCCCCTGAGTAGCCTCCCGAAACACAGACACTAACTAGCGGGGGTGCTGTGGGTGCGCTGCAGCCATAGGGGCCCCCTGAGTAGCCTCCCGAAACACAGACACTAACTTAGGCCTAATTCATGAAAAACATTGTTTAATGAAAGTTGTCAAGTAACACTCAAATATATATATATTTAATCACAGTTGATATTGAAACATATCATACCTAAATATGTGAGTTGCTTCAGTTCCAGTAAAGAAATGTTTGAACATTTGCTTCTGTATTTTTTTATAGAAAACTTACCTAGGCTACATGTTATTTCTGAGTTCCAGTGCATACACTGAAATGCTGCTTATATTTTGCTTGTAAGCGATGAGCCAGACCAGCTTCACACCAGCCTAATGGTCGACTGATGCAACGTCTTCAAGGTTTATGCTGCCATTTGTTTTAAAAATAATTTCCCCTTTGTTTTAGCACATATTTTAATTGTTATAATGATGATTATTAAAATATGTGCCATTTCTTTAAGTCCTTTGTTGGCGTGTGTTATTGGCAGTACAAGTCTAGTTACTCGTTAAGGACGCTATATAAATGCAAATGCAAGGCATTACTGGTCAGCCCACGATTTCTTGAAGAATATTCATAGTCATTGAGTGATCAACATTGTATTTTTTACTATATTCTAGCGATAAGGGGGAGTTAGTTACCTGCTGATAGCCTAATGCGACTTTTATATTTTATTATTATGAGGTGGAGCAGTCACCTATTAGTGTCGTGGTTCGTGGCTCTTTGTTTTTTTTCCGTTTGTGGCTCTCGTCCTGTCTTCACGATTGGGAATCAATCAGATTTTTTCCACGTTCCGTTTCTTTGTTTGCAGTCCTCATTAGGGATGCAAATTTAAAGGAATTTCCTTAATCGATAGTTGTTAACTTTAACAAACAATCGTCGATTAATTGATAACATAAAAGCTAAATATAGCTAATGATATACAGAATAAAAAATGCATGTTATATTCCTCAATCAAATATTTAATGTAACATTTGAGAAACGGGCATTATTGTAGCATAACAAAAATAGAATATGAAGGCGTGTATAGGCTACTTTAACAGAAAAGAAATTGCGCTCCGTCTCATCTGTCGCAAGCAAAACCGTTGCTCCGCTAGGCGCTAGCAGCATTAACATAAACGCTCTTGAAATGGAAAGGCGACAGTTAAACTAGTAGACCTAGCCTAGAACAGTCAACTTAAAACATAGGCTATTATGTTTTGAATAGGCTCCTCATATGCATACTAGATAGACCAACGTATTTTTATTCAAGAACATTTAAGCATATCTACGTGGTCGGGAGTGAGCCGTGTGCGCAGCCTGTTTATTAGCTCTCGAAATCCCTCGCCGTCAACGATGCTTATTGGCATCATGTCCTTTTCAACCATGTTGCATATCCTCTGAGTAATACCCTCCGCTCGTCTATTGTCATACCCTCTTTGGCAACACTGAGGTGATGGTAGGTTGCGATCCACTTTGCCCTGGCAGCACAGTTGGATGTACGCTTTTTAGGTGGTAGGCTACATTAACGAAGTAGTTGTTATACTTCAAAACAGCACCACAGGTATTGCAATGGGCATCATTGTTTTGCCCGCTTCATTTTTGTGTCTTCTTGTGTAGGCTAAACTTCGCGGCCTCTTCAATAATTATACTAGGCTGAATTTGGCGTCCTCGCATGGAGACCTTAAATCATGATTACATTTCACGCAAAAACTCCCGTTGAAACAAGACCACAGATTGTTCAGTTAATTGTTTAATTTGAAATCTTATCGATTAAATTCTTATTAGAAATTAATTGATAGTCGATTAATTGTTAACATCCCTAGTCCTCATCATTGTTTTCACCTGGGCTTCTTCCTGCGGGGTACTTAAGTTCCTCACTTCCGCATCTCCGGTGCTTGTTTGTCTCACAACATTGCATTCGAGCCAGGTATAGCCAGGAACTAACGACCTCCTGATATTAAACTCCGTTTATGTTCAGGGGGGACTTGCTATAGCTACTTAATCGGGTATAGGATTGTTTTCTACCTGGTAGCGTTTTGTGCTATCTATTTTGTTTCTTTGCTGTTCTCTCTGAGACAGTTTTTCTTTGTTCTTTCGTTTTGGTTTTGCACTCTTCCAGCTTTAAGCTATTATTAGCCGAGAGTGTTCTTTTGTTTTACAAAGTTTCCCATTATTGGCTCATTACGTGAGCTTGTGAGATTTCGTTCATGCCTCGCACCCATATGTGTGACAGGCTAGCTCCGTCCCTGCAGCACATGGTATAATGCGCTACATTCCATGTGAATGGACCTCAGCTTTGTGCGAGCATGATGGAAAGCCACAAGCACTGTGAAACCCTCACCTAAAGTAAGACGCCTCACAAAACATCTTCCCGAGGAATGAAGCCACAAAGTCCTGGACTGGATTACAACCTGCAGCCTCCCCCCTTGATCACTGACTATGTGAACTTTAATTAAAGCTAGATCTATTTATTATAATAGGATTACTGCAGAAGGTTTCCCACCAGTTCTGTACTGTCCCTGTCAACAGAGACTAATGCATCCTTCCAGCCCATCCCTCACACTGAGACAGGCTGCTGATTTATAACATAAATGAGAGGATATTTTTTTTTTTTTTAGATCACCTCACCCAACTTATGCCAAGAATTCTGTATTTTGAAACAATGTTAAATTACTAATACAATTCTGAAAGTCATGATTATGGAACACCTTTGCCGTTTATAATTACAAATGTGTGTAAAAAAAAATTGATTGATGCTGATGATGATGATGATAACGATGAAGTTGGCTGAAAATGCAATTCTCTTCCTGCATGTGGAAATTACAATTATTTTTACACCTCAAATATATTATTTTCCTAAACGTACCACAAGCTTGTTTGAATAGTTTTGTTTCAGCTTGAATCTAAATGAACCTTTGAAGCCCATAAAAGTCTTCTAATCATACTGTATCATGAATGTTTCTTACCTCCAGCTGCATTAGTCAATTGGAAATGCAATAAATCGAAAGGAGTGTGCAATACATTTTATATTATTCATCAGTCATCAGTGATTATTTATTGTACATATTAACTCAGTCCATCTGTTTGTAAATAAGTAATAACATATGTACATATGTTTTATATATTAATATGTGTCATATTTCTAAACTGTATATATATATATACTATACACTAGCGTTCAAATGTTTGGAATCACTGAGACATTTTAAAAAAAAAGAAGTATACTTTTATTCACCAAGGTAGCATTAAATTGATCAAAAAATACAGTTAAGACATTGATAATGTTATTAACTACTATTTCTATTTCTACTTTAGCTATTGTAGCCATTTTTACACATAGTCGGCCCCCCCCCCCCCCCTTTTAGGGCACCCAATGTGAGGGCGGTGGGTGTGGAAGACCAAACGCGACCGTGAGAGGATTCCAATAATTCTCCAAAGACGTGCAGAATCACTAATAAGGGGTAAGAAGAACTAAAAAAGGAAGAGAAGGCTGAAAGTGACCCAGGAAAAAGTGGGTGAAAAGCTCGCAGACTCGAGCAGTAAACAGAGATTGCCTCTGGCTCAATAACAGATCTAAAATAAAGAGGCAGTCAGAAACGAAGCAAAAAGAATAGCGACCAAGGAAAAGTGGGTGTAATGCTCGTAGGCTAGAGCAGAGAAAAGGGAAAGACAGGAACGAAAACCTCTGACTCGATAAACTATAAACGAGCCCTAGTAAAGAGATAAAAGGAAAATATGGCAATCTGCCTAAGAAAGGGCAGAAAGGCAAAAAGGAAAGAAATAGCACAGAACGACAGTAAAGAAAAAAAAGATCCAACGGATCTAATCCTACACTCAGATACTAAATAAGGTTCCGGCGTTTCTTAAAAAGAAATGCAGTCATCAGTCCTATATGGGTTACCTGGCTTAATGTGGAACAAAATATAACACAAAAGTGCCGGAAAACACCTGAACAGGTGCAAACAATAATTGCCGGGCAGCGGAAAAACAGGGCAAGGACGCTGACAAGCGACTCCGAGAAGGAACCTCCGCAGAAAGAGATGGAAAACAGCCAAACTATGACACCAAAAGTAATTAACATAAATTTAAGTAAAGTCATATTTAGCATTTGGTTGCATATCCTTTGCATGCCATGACTTCCTGATGTCTGTGACCCAACAACATCAAACGACTCTTGATATCAAATTTTCAGGTACTCTTACAAGGGATAATATAACCTCTCTGCATTTGAATGGATCTCTATGGGATTTGGGGGGTGGGACTAGATTAAGCTGTAAATTACACGGGAATAGTATGGAACACATGGTTGGCTAAAGGACTATGAGTCATCAAGGGTCTGAGGTATCAAACGAGCCTCAAACCATCACTCTGCTGCCAGATATGCAGTAGATATGGATGGATGACTTTAAGGGTTGTTTGTCCTGACTCATTTCCCTATTGAACTCTATGGAAAAATAAATCAGGAGACCCTTTAAATGATCCATCCATATCTATCCAGCATATCTGGCAGCAGAGTGATGGTTTGAGGCTCGTTTGATACTTCAGGCCCTTGATTTTGAAGAATAAATCAAGAGTGAACAAAAAAAAAAAAAAAATTTAAATTTGTTTCACACTTTTTTGTTAAAGAGACTGACAGCACCATAAAGTTACATTGACATAAGTACATATTTCAATAAACATTGTCATACATATTGTGGGGCAGTGCCCCATCAATTTTATATCGCCCCTCCTCTGATGTGTACACTGGCAGAGGCAGAAAAAAAGGTATGAGAAAGTGCCTGAACGGTACAAATGCTTATCACTGGGGTGGTATGCTAATGATACATAAAATTGTACCCCTAGCCAGCAATACATAATTCATTTGTACCTATTTTTCCTACAGTTAGCTGCTCATCTGCATTTCTCAGCCTTGTAATCAAGCTAACAATGAGCCTTTGCGAGCTACACATTTCATTTTTACGTACACTGTATTTTCCCACATTGAAGCAATCTCGTTAGAATAATTGTACTGCATCTGTTGCTGTGCATTGGTAGTTTTGAAATTTTAGTGGTCTCTTCAGAGAGAAAGAAAGAGAAATCATTACATATTTTGAGCCAGTTGAATGGCCAAAGAAACTGGGCGGGAGTCTTACTGTGTTGTAGCGAGTTGTCTCCAATGTATAAAGCACATTGACTTCAGTGCTAAGAGGCCAAGGACAATAACTGTCATTAGAGCAGGGGAGGGGCTCTAATGAAATATAGTAATTTACAATCACTCGCAGAGGCCCTGTGAGTCCACAGAATGCAAGGCCAACTGCACTCTAAATTACATTATTGCATTACAGGAAACAGGTAATGGATATAGGTGATATAGGTAACATACACTGGCAATGGAGCAATTTGAAAAACCACCTCATAATAATTTGTTTTCTTCAATACAGAGAGCGGCGCAAATAATAATCTAACTGAGTGTGTGCTGTCAATTTCTTTAACCCAGGTGGTGGTGGCTCTACACTTCAGTGCAGCTCTCTGTGAAAAAAAAAAAAAAAAACTTGGTGCAGTAATGGAGCTCTTGCTATTTTAGAGACAAGTTAACTGGACCATTCATAGCTAATTTGCCAATAAATAAACAAGACATAAAACAAAAATATCACACAGCACTTTCTGAATGAGTCTAAAACCTGAGGCATAGACACCAGAACAGAGTGCTGAATTAACTTGTCGGCATTATTAGAGGAGCCAATTAGCGTTATCTTGTCCTTTGTATAGAAGCTGTCACGGGTCCACTTCTGAGAGCCTTGGAAGCTGAATACGACCCTAGGGCAGAGAGAAGCAGAAGCGGGCTTGCTGCCATTCACCATTTATCTGCAAGAATGACTAAACATGCAAACACAACAACATTTTTAGTGCATACATGCGCATATATATACTATAGTTTGCATTGCTAAGTTCCAATCATCCAAGCAACGAGATCAATAAATATACACATAAAGATGAATATAGAGACACGACCTGCATACTTTTTGCTTTGTAAGGACTCTATCACCTTGCACAAAGTCAATTTGCATAGGAATGGTTGCTTATTTTTTATGCTCTGCAGAGCTGTATCCTGCACAGGTTAATGGATTGTTTATCATGTAGACCATAATAACTGTGCCAGCCCAGCTTTGCAGAGATCTGTGCATAAAAGCTGGAAGTATGAGTTCTGTTTACGGCAGAGTTCCTGCTGTTCCTGAAAGAACAGGAGGAATCGTACCAATATCCCTCCCATCATGGGGATGAAACACAGTTGTGATCCTGGTTCACGGTGGACATACTATATGTGTGGTTGTAGCTATGTGTACAGCAGAGCGCCTGCTGCTTCCCGAAAGGTCAGGAAGACCCTATTGATATCTCTCCAGCATAAAGATAGAACATAGCTGTGATCCTGGATCAGACATTGGCCATACTAACGTAACGTCTAACTAGGCTATGTGTTAAAATTTGTCAGGAGAAACAACCTTTAAAGTGATCTATCCATATCTACAGCCTATCTGGCAGCAGAGTGATGGTTTGAGGCTCATTTGATACCACAGACCCTTGATGACTTAGAGCCATTTTACTAACCGTGTATTCCATACTGTTCCTGCATAATTTACAGCTAAATCTAGTACCACCCCCCAATTCCCAGAGATCCATTGAAATGCAGAAACGTTATAGTATTGCTTGTAAGAGTGCCAGAAAATAAGATATCAAGAGTCTTTTGATGTTGTTGGGTCACAAACATCAGGAAGCATGCAAAGGATATGCGACCAAATATTTCAAATTATTACTTTATTCTACATTATGTTAAACTGTCCAATATTTGATGCCCAAAAATGGGGGGGAGACTATGTACAAAAGGTTCTATAATGCCTAAACGGTTAATCAAATATGAATGAAAATGTCCTCAAATTAAAGCTGATAGTCTGCACTTCAACCTCATTGTCATTGTATCCTTTCAAACTCAAAGTGCTAGAGTACAGAACCAAAATAACAATGAGATAATCAATGTTATTCACCTGTCAGTGGTTTTAATGTTGTGGCTGATTGGTGTATATCGGAAACACGTACCAAAACGGAATATCTAGTAAATAATAACGAGTAGGCCCACCTTTTGCCTTCAAAACCATTTCAATCCTTCTAGGAATGCTGTCATACTATTTCTGAATTGTGTGTAGTGTGATATTGGCCCATTGTTCAAGAAGGACAGTCTCCAGTTATTTGAGGGATGAAGGAGGTGGAAATTTAGTTTGCACTCTGCGCTCCAGAACTTCCCATTAAGGTTCAATTATGTTTAGATCTGGTGATTGTGCAGGCCATGGAAGGCATTTGATGTCATCCTTGTGTTATTGGAACCATTCTTTAATGTTTTTAGCAGTGTGTATGGGAGCGTTATCATGTTGGAATATAGGACATCATGAGGGAACAGTGTTTGCACCATAGGGTGCACCTGGTCTTGCAAAATGGCTTCATATTGTTTGCCCATTACACATCCATGGAGAACAATCATTGGACCCAATGAGTCCCATGAAATGACTGCCCATACCATTACAGAACCACCACCATACTTAGTAGTTGGCAACAGACAATGTGGATTGAATGCCTCTTTTGGCTTTCTCCAAACATAAACCCATCCAGATGTATTAAAAATAACAAAAGATGACTCAACAGACAATATCACTTTTCTCCATTGCTCAGGGGTCCAGGTTTTGTGTTACACCATGGTATGGGTTTTTGTGTATTAGCCTTGGATACAAATGGTTTCTGAATGGCGACCCTGCCACATGTCTTAGAGACTAAACGGCAAAATTGTCCCACTTGTAGCTAATTAGGCTACGACTTGGAGGTTTGTTGAAGTGCAACTTCCATGTCGGAAACTGACTCGTATTTCCGATAATTCCGACAGCACTTGAATTCAGCATACTATATGTCTCTGGCTCGCCGACATAGGGTCATATAATTTTTTTTAGCGACGTAGCCTATATTAGGGTCCGCTGCTGACCTAATCCGCTGATCGCAGGGTTGGCGGTTCGATTCCCGGCTCCTCCTGTCCACATGTCGAAGTGTCCTTGGGCAAGACACTGAACCCCAAATTGCTCCCAATGAGCAGGCTAGCACCTTGCATGGCAGCTGCCGCCATTGGTTTGTGAACGGGTGAGTGAGAGGCCATTGTAAAGCTCTTTGGATAAAGGCGCTATATAAGTGCAGTCCATTTACCATTTACCATAAGAGAGACTGCTTTAGTAATTACCCATCCAGCTAACCTTAAAGGCGAATTCCACCAAAAAAACTATTTGTAGAAAAGTCACTCTCCTCCTGATTACAATGAGCAGGCCTTCACCGCGAACTGTCGCCCTCGCCGGTCTGGATGCGGGACACTGACTCTGGCAGGGGAGAGAAGGACGCACCCGCTGCCGCTCAGTACCCCACTTGCACCAGTCTGAGACCCACACACACACTGCGGTTTCATGTACGGCGTGAACACATTTCTTACGGTTTGGGGGAAGTCAGTTCCCCCAGCATCAGCTCATCACAATATCCCCCGTCACACTGGCTCCGTTGCACTGAACAGCTCTGCAGTTCGCCCTCGTTGTTGGCTGTCAGTTCCGCACTCACACAAAAGTAAAACTAACCAAACCAAACAAAAAAAAGAAGAAAAAAATACACGCCAACACACAGAAGCTCAGAACCCAGCCCCAGCGTTCCCCTAACAATTATCCAATGAGTACCATCCATTCATCCAATCATTCAATCTTCCAATCATTCAAATCAGCCTTTCACTCATTCAATCCGGCTTCACAATTATCCCATCTACTACCACAGAAACCATACACATTCCCTCCTCACTGAGGGAGACCGTGAACATGTTACAAGCCTACTTGACACCACTGCAGTCTTTCAAAAACAAGGAAGGGTAGAGGTGTAGGTCATTTTGACATATACCTCTACCAACATTTTATCTTTATCTGCCAATATCTCAGCCCAGAAATTATTTTGGCCAGCCACAAAGAGAGACTTAAATAGACTTAAGTGCACCTTGATCTGTTAAATAAGGTTAATGTGGTTTTTCGGTGGAATTACCCTTTAATGATTATCGCTGATACCATATGCCTGAATTCTGAATTCTGTGTGGTTACATGAGGTCAGAACGTGCAGAAGCTAATGCTTTTAAGGACGGAGAGTCTGTGGTCCTTGTGGTTATTTACTTAGGAAACCCTGAAAAGTGGCAAACTCTCGGTGTTGTATCGGTATGGGGCATGCCCCGCCAAGCCGTAACTTGGCGGATGGCATACCTGCCATCCCAATAAGAGTGTGGCAGCAATGCAGTGAAAGAATGTAGAGAAGGCCATACAAATACATGATGAAAATGTACTATTCAGCCCGTCTAGCCATATCAGTTACATACAGACTAGAGAGAATTCAGCACTGTGTCAAAGTGTTCTATTCCTGGGTCAAAAAGACCCAGGAATAGAACACTCCGGAAGCCCACAGAGAGCAGAGTGAAGTAGTGAGTAAGTAAGAGAGAGAGAGAGGGGGAGGGATACACAGTACAGCATAAACAGCGTAACACACAAAATTCAGTGCAGAGAAGGGAAGGCGATCCAAGCTGTAGCCCCGAACACAGAAGGGCTGCCTGGATAATTCAGAAAGGACAGGATGGTGTGTTCTTTTATGATAGTATCGATTCCTTTATAGCTCATAATAAAGAAGAAAACTATACTCGGGCAACAAAACTAACTTTAACAGTTTCCTGCTCCAGGAATGGATTTCTAGAGATGGCCCCGTGTAACAGCTGCATCTGCAGAAGGCATGACGGGAGCAGGGGGGGTCCAGATCAGCTGTGGGGAGTGTCTAAGAGGAGGGGCCTTACCACATAGGAATTCAATAAGGGAGGATTACAGCACATACTGAACTGCTTTATCTACATAAACACATAGAAGTGTTTTGTTTTTGCTCATTTTAAACATGGTGGGAGGAAATATGAGCACAGCACCTTTCCCCCACCATATCCTGCCGATCACTTCTCATTCACACCGTATGGATGCTATTGTTTGGCAAATTCCATCCACATGATACGATCTTACTTGTATTGCACTCAGTATATTTTATTGACTAGTTATGTAAGTAACACCCAACAGAAACTATCATGAAATTTATATTCTGATTGGCAGTGTTCATATAATCCTTCCATTGGAGGAACGTAGAGGGGCATTAAACTATTTCAAGGTCAAACATCCATTTAAATTTGCTGTGATTCTGCTGAAAGAGGGTATGTTCTGCTGGCTAGCTGGTGGTGACTACTGACAATATAAGTACTTTTTTCTGACAGAACAATTTTGTTCTTGGAAAAGAGAAGGGGGAATGATATGCTATGTAGCTGTATTTGGTTCAGAGAGTT